>JAUPFP010000001.1:18351341-18562128 GCA_036925085.1 Brachycybe producta | reverse complement strand
ATATATATATATATATATATATATATTATATATATATATATATATATATATATATATATATATATATATATATATATATATATATATATATATATATATATATATATATATATATATATATATATATATATATATATATATATATATATATATATATATATATATATATATATATATATATATATATATATATATATATATATATATATATATATATATATATATATATATATATATATATATATATATATATATATATATATATATATATATATATATATATATATATATATATATATATATAATATATATATATATATATATATATATATATATATATATATATATATATATATATATATATATATATATATATATATATATATATATATATATATATATATCACTATATATATATATATATATATATATATATATATATATGTATATATATATATATATATATATATATATATATATATATGTGTATATATATATATATATATATATATATATGTGTATATATATATATATATATATATATATATATATATATATATATATATATATATATATATATATATATATATATGTATATATATATATATATATATATATATATATATATATATATATATGTGTGTATATATATATATGTGCACAGCTGATTCATCTGCTAGAGCTCTTTTGTTCAAAATTTTGTACAATTTAATGAAAAATTTGGATGTTCATTTTGTTTGCATAAGGGGCAGCATATTCAGCGTGCTTTGCTAGAGTTTATCCATTATATATTCCCATTTCTGCTAAACGAACAGCAGAAGCTTCTCTTATGCATGCAACTGAGGCCTTTCAAACAAGCACAACTGTATTTGGTATCAAAGGCCCATCTAGTTTATCAAGATTAGCTGATTTTGATATAATTGACAGCTTCTCTCCAGATTATATGCATTGTGTACTTTTAGGTGTTTGTAGGCACTTTGTCTTTCTATGGTTCGACAAAACACAAGAAGAGTATTATCTTGGAAAGTCAATCAAAGAAATAGATTTGAGACTTAAGAACACAAAAGTGACTAAAGAAATCACCAGAACACCTAGGTCAGTAAAGGAGCGAGCATATTGGAAAGCTAGTGAGTGGAGAACATTTTTGTTAATTTCACCAGTTTTGCTTTTGAACTTAATGCCGAGAAAGTTTTTCAAACATTGGCTTCTATTTGTACATGCCATTGTAATATTGCTAGGCGAAAGCATAAACAGAGAAGAATTATCAATTGCCGAAGCATCACTTACAAAATTTGTTATTTCTATTACTGATTTATATGGCATTGGTGAGCAAACATTTAATGCACATCTGTTGTTACATTTACCATATGCTGTTTCTTTATGGGGACCATTGTGGGTGCAATCTTGTTTTATGTTTGAAGCAAATCTTGGTAAATTAAAGAAACTTTTTCATGGAACAAAAGGTGTGCCAAAACAGATTTTGTCTACATATGTCTATCATTCACTGTTACAGACAGCAATTACAAGTAATACAATTCAAGAAAAATATGGGAAATTCTGTTCAGAAATGGTACAAGGTTTCAAACTAACCAAAAAATGTATAAATGTGAATAACTCTGAAATGTTGGGTGTTGGAATTGTTGTGCATCTATCACAAATTGAAGCAACTGAAGTTCAAAAATTGTTTCCAAATTTTAGTATTTTGTCAAAATGTTATTTGTATAAGCGAATGGTAAACAATGACAACCTTTTAACAACAACAAATTACTCGGCTGATTTCAGGAAAGTTGACTGTTTTGTTAATGCTTCTGGTAAATTTGTTGAAATTACAAAATTACTAATTATTTTTAATGAGGTAATTATAATTGGGAAAGTGCTTAAGGTGTCAGAATACAAAAAAAAGATAAAGACATAGGAAAATTGTGTTCTGGTATTATTATTGTTGAAAACAGCTTTATTAATGATATTGTTGCCTTCCGTGCCTCTAAAATCACAAAAAAATATATATCTACCAAAATTTCTGAACAGTTGTATTTAATTCCATTACCAAACAAATATGAAAGAGATTAATTGTTACCATTTACATTTTAAAAAATACCACTTACATGTATGTAATCATAATTCACTATTAAATAAATTTTGTAATACTGGAATTGAAGTGAACAAGTTTTTTGGTAAACTGAGGCATTTGTATATTTGTAAATGTGCATACATGTAATCATAATACATTTTACAGATAAAGAAAATAATCAGTTCCTAAATTATTTCACTTATAAGTTACAAGTGACTGCTTTCTGCAGTATTCTTCAGAAACTATGCAAACAAACTGCAGATAAAAATAAATCTAAATTAATGATAATGTCTAACTGCAGTTACCCTGCAGAATTTCTTCAGAAGTTTGTAGACTGCTCCTGAAAAAATGCAGAATCCTGTAGAAATTCTGCAGCCGATTTCTAGCAGGGACTCATCATCGGAAAAAAGCAAGTAAGTGCATGGATGCTCATCATCGAAAAAAAGCAAATAAGTGCATGGATGCTCATCATCGAAAAAAAGCAAGTAACTGCATGGATACTCATCATCGAAGGAAAGCAAGAAGCACTGTTGGGATGAGACCTAGGAGCTGCATTTGATTTGATCGTTTCCATGAAAATATAGAAGATCTACTTTGCTAACTAGATGTTCTACGAAAGAACAAGCGATTTGATGAAGAAAGGAAGTGCTCGGATTAGCCTTCCCTAGAATTTCTTCAGACATAAAGGAGAGAAGATGTGCTCGAACTAGCCATCCGGAGAACTACGCCGTCAGAACCACTGAGGAGACGTGTGTCAGAGCTCAAGGCAGGATCACATTGAATCCAGGCCAAGCGTTAAACCTCAAGGTGTCTGCAGGGCAAATCATCGAGGAAGTACTGATGATTGAAACGAACGAGTCTTTAAACGAAAAGGCATCATAGTGGCCAGCAGCGTGCTACAAGGGGATGGAACATCGCAATTACAAGTTCAGCTACTTAATACCACACTAGAGTCCGTGGGGATTGGAGACCGCGAGACTATTGGACACTTTGAACTTCTGGATGACACAGAAGAGCAAGCCTGCAAAGTTTACGAAGAGGAAGACTTCAGAGACATCAGTAAAGCACCCGTTGATTTTGAGAAGGAAATTCAACTTGGTCCAGAATTGACAGATGAACAAGAAGAAGAGTTGATGACCTTACTGAAGGAGTTCCAACCAATCTTCGCCTTCTCTTCTAAGGACCTGGGAGCAAAACATTTGACGAAACATAAGATTGAAACTGGAGATAATCCACCAGTTAGATACATTACGAAGATGTGGACATGGAGAACGCGTCGTAATTGATGAGACGCTGGAAGAAATCAGGGGTTGTAAAGGCCATCAAAGTTGCCATATGCATCGCCCATCGTCCTTGTTAAGAAAAATGAGAGATCATATGGTTTCTGCAATGTCTCCAATGTCAGACCTAATGGGGAAAGATGTACCGTTCGAATGGCCAGTTGATTGCGAGAATGCCTCGTGAACTTTGAAAAGCATGTTGTCAAAAGCTCCATTAGTTGCTGTTTACAATCCTAAGGCTGCAATATTTATGCATACAGATGCCTGTGGATATGAAATTGGGCCATGCTGTATCAAAAGTCAGAAGATAAAAGATGTAAGGAGATCATTGGAAGTGTCTCCAGAGTATTAAGGGATGCTGAGAAGAATCACAGTACGACGGATAAAGAGTGCCTAGCAGTAATCTATGGAGTCACCAAGTTACATGAAGACTGCAGCACGTCTTGAAGGACGACTTGGATGCTGGCAGCTTCTAATGCAAGAGTGCGACTATAAGATCATCTACAAAAAGGGGAAACTTCATGTTGAAGCCGATTGCCTCTCAAGGTATCCCAGCTGGAGTGCCAGTCAATTGGAAAACAATCTTTGAGGCAGAGGACCTAGACGACAGCGTGATCTTTAATGTGAATTTACAATGGATTGGAAAGAACAGAAATTGGACCATTAAATTATGAAGATGTGTGAGGAGCTACGAACACAGTCAAAGTCACCTCTTCATAAGTTGTTTTGTATTTACGACAACATTGTTTTCGCTAGTGTGTTCCACGGAAGTTCCGTGCCCACATTCGTAAACGTGGTGCAAAAACATCTGACTCCTGAAGTAATGCAACTATGCCATGACAAGCCTGATGCTGGTCATGAGGGACAAAAATAACATGAAGCACAACATTTTCGAGTATGTCAAGTCATGTGAGATTTGTCAGCTACACAAGTTGGGTACGGAGAAACATGAAGGGTTCCTTAAAAAGATGCCTATTAGAAAACCTTGTGATTGTTGGGAAATGAATTTTATTGGATCATTAGTAATGTCGGTTGGAGGAACCAAACATCTTGTTGGCTGTCATCTATGCCACTAGATACTGGTGTTGCAAAAGCAGTTAAGAGTACAACCGCCCTAATTGTCATCCACTTCCTAAAGAAAAATGTGAGAAGAATCTTTGGGAGACCGAAAAAAATTATTTCGGACAGAAGAACACCTTTTGTTGCTGGAAACACAAGAATTCTTTGAAGAAAATGAGATTGAGCATGAGACGACAACAGCGTACCATCCTCAGTAACAATCTCGCCGAAAAAACGGATAAGAGCATTATTCAGACTATGAAGAAGTATTTGACTCCTGAAAAGAATCAAACCAATTGGGCTGGTAAACTTGATGTGCTGGAGGCGTACAATTCGTCCGTCTACAAAGTTTACACCTCACACTCATGTTTGGACGGGAGCCTCGAACCAAAGTTGACACTTTAGTTTTCGAACGACCAGTAATTGTGAATAACGAGGCCGGAAACCTCATGGATGTCCGACAGCAGGCAGAGGAACACCAGGAACAAGAACCTGAAAGCAGCTTATGATCAACGAAAAAAATATTACGACCAAAGGCACAAAGCACCTTATAAATATCAAATCGGTCAGAAAGTATTTGTTCGAGACATGCGAATCAGCCCTGGCCATAACAGAAAATTCTTCACGAAATGGAGAATGGGATATACCGTTGTCGCAAAGGTATCGGACACCATATATCGCTTATTGTACGAAAACCGAGCTGGGAGATTAGTGGAGGACTCTGTAAATGTTAACATGAAACCACTATGAATCTTACCAAAAAGCCCTTTGGACTCTTTGTTCCAGCAAATGGAGACACCCTGGAGTCCATGGGCACCTCATCCCACGAAGAATCGGAACCTGAAAAAGTAAAAGAAATGACAGTGTTTGTCAAGAACCTTCCCGTAAGAGATGTTGTGGAAACTGCCGATGTCAAAATGCTTGGATTGATTCATCTGAGGATGAAGAAATCGAAAATTTCAAGCGAGAAATCCAAAAGTATTCCGATCGAAACGTTGAACTTCTAAATAAAACGACAGCAGACAATAACCAACAAAGATCCTCATACTTACCTGGAAAAGATGCGATGAAATTCACAAGAGAATACGGTGACTAGCCAAATTTGGTCATTGGACTTATCGAAGAAATCGCGGACATTCCTGAAGAAACGATGATAATTGATGAAAAAGACGAAAAATAAACGATGGAATTTCGAATCGAAGAAAACGCGCAAAGAATCTTTGAAACATCAAAGATGGACAGTGACGCCACAGAGAAGAACAAGTAAACACGGAGCAGCCAATAATGCTGATGCGCCTGACAGAAACACGTGGGCGGAGGGATAGATCAAGAGAGAATGACCACTAGCCTCACACCACTATGGATCCAGGTCCTATTTATATTCTTCCTCACTGACAGTTTTACCCATGTGTTGTGCATAAGTTCCGGCACTATTTTTCGCCATCTTTATCGTTTGGAAAGTTTTTATATCGTACCGATTGTGAAAAGTTCTACTGTTATTGTGCACAATTACGAATGGATTAAGACATTCGGAACAAGAGCCAAAAGAAAAAGGATTCAATCGAGTAGCACCAAAGGATTTGGGCAAAGAGGTAAATAACGAGCGAAATAAACAAATATATTTCGGTCTCCGAAATTTCAACTCCTTTTTCCTTCTTAGAATTAAGATGGCAATAATCTTTAGATGCAAATAAGAATCGAGATGTGGCCACTACCAGGTAAGGTGGAGGTCACGGTCTCCATGGACCCGCCTTGTCAGGTCGTGGTCACGATGGTGAAAAAGGATTCAAGAGAATGCGGACCGAACCCTGCGCAATTGTGCCCATGGTCGGTGGATCAAAAATGCAGTTTGAAACCGATGCTGTTGGCCTTGAAAGAGATCGATAAGGGGCTTTGGGGCTACAAGATCATCCCAAATATCGTCAAGAAGCAGAAAGCCTAAGCCAATGTTGGTCAAGCCCGGAAACTTTGCTCCCATAGGAGCTGAGCCACACTACTGGGGCAAAACTGGAGATGAAGGGACCTAAGACTGGACCTCCCACAACTAGGAGCAGCATAAGAGATGAAATCGGCCACCAGTTCCCCACCGAAAGCTTCACGAGATCTAGAACGAGAAGAGAGAATGTGTGAAAGAGCCAGGCCCTGAGAAATGCAGAAAAAGCATATGCGGGGTTAGTGGAGCCTGAAGTAGCCAAGGTAAAGGCCCGCCTCCCCACTCTGAAGCGGCCTGCTCCGGAAAAGTGTCCTGCAGCGGTGGAAGTCACTCAAACAACCCAGATCTCCGAACGGAAGCGTAACAAGCCTAAGCGTCATCGGGAGGCAGCTAGATGTCGAGAGGCAGGTCTCCCGGAGTCCGGTGATGTCCACCTCCCAGAATGAGAAGTCAACGAGCACCCGAAGAAGGAACCTGTCGCCACCATCCATTGCCAAGCTGGGCATGAATGTGACCAAGAAAAAAAGTCCTCTACATTGGCACAGACGACGAACTCCCGGGAGCAGAGCAGGAAACAAGCATCGCTGCAACTCTTGCCTACCAAAATTTATGCTCAACTGTCGACTTCCAAGAAAGAAACCGCAGTCCCGGAGGACCCACAATAAAAATACAAGCAGCTGAGGCTCCTTCCTTATCAATATTGCCGCGGAGTATCACCTCCGTGGACTGGCACTAATACATCAACTTTTTGAGACCCTCGATGGAAAGCACCTCGTATTGTATAACGGTCGCATCATGGATTTCAAGGGAGCCGCCCTTCCGCCATCAGGTCCCACAGAAGACCTGTTGGTCTGCGGAGATCAGTCTTGGAGGCAGCCAAGGCCTCTCGTCGAAGAAAACCGGCCCAACCGGGGCCTGCGAAACCAGTTAAGATCGGAAGTATGCAGCTTCTTCCACCATGCACCAAACACCGTCATATTAAAGGATGTCCGCCCTTGTGAGCCAGGGCGAGTATACGAGGAAGATGTCAAGATGACCGAGCCAAAGCCTGCCACCAGGAGCAACATGGAAACTCCTGGGAGTCCTAGGGCTTCCATATCGTCTCCTCTGACCATCGAACCACCAAACGATCTGAAAGACGAACCACGAATGGAACCGAGAATCAAACCAACAAAGGAGACTGGGGAACTTCTGAAGAGACCACCAAAGGAGCGTCCGGGGTCTGTAGTGAAGACTCCAATGGACTCCATGGAAACTTCAGACCCCAGGAAGATCACGCACCCACACCAAAGTATGAGATGAGACCATCTTGAATAACCTCTACGTGCACTGGCCGCATAAGCAGATGCCAAGACACCAACTATATCTGGGACTCTTCGATTGGGACGAAACTCCACCAAAGAACCGCATCCTGAAAGATCCGAAGACTTCTCATCAGTCTGGTCGTCCGTAGTGTGCCCACCATCCTCGTCATTGCCACCGAACATCGGGACATTATGATCTTTCATTATGAAGATGTTATCCAACTGAAGGTCAAAGACGGAATAAAGAAATGGACCCGCACCTTCTTGCAGTGGAGACCTCAGGCCAGCATACACACCACAGGCCGCCCAATCTGCAGTCCTCATTACCATAACGAACGGTCGCACCTATTAGTCAACACCGCTACACACAAGGACGTCAAAGCTACCAACAGTGTAGAGAGTCATCGGACGCTGCCATCATCTTGGAAGGAATGCTATGCAGAAGTCAGGATAGCCCTGCCCTGGGTTGGGGCCAAGATGGACTATTACTCGTTTTTTAAGTATCGTTTTACTTTTTTTTAGTATTAGTTTTATGAATGTTTGCTTTTGTAGTTTTTTTTAGTATTAGTTTTATGCATGTTTGCGTTTGTATTGTTTTTAGACCTTGTCTAAATTTTGATATTTCCTTTTGATAATTTATTCAGACCATTGTCTTGATTTTTATAGTAATTTTTATAGTAACTTTTGGGGATTTTCCCTGTTTGTAATTTGATAGGCGTTTGCCTAATGGTTAAATTTTTTTAAATCTTTTAGATTTCATTTTATTGTAAGTTTAAATATTTTTAATATTTGTATGAGACTTGATTTCGAGTAGGAAATTTTTGTAATAGAGAGGTGATATTTTTAAGAGTGAAATTTTTAATGATATAGCGAGATTCTTAATAATTTTTACTTTTCGAATTTTGTTAAACAGGATTTTTAATTATCTTATATATTCCAAGTTTTTACTTTTAGATATTTTACCAATGGGTATTTTAACGGGTTTTTAACTAGGTGCACAAAGACATGCTCGAAACCTAGTTGGGGTGTAACGAATTGTGGTATTCGTAAGGGGGAGGGGGTCAAGACGACACTCCCTGCCCACCAGGATAAGTAAAGGCAAGAGGCTTGTATCGTCGATTCTAGTAGGATAGATCCTAGAAGAATTGACGATGCAGAACTTTTGGCCAGTGAAACTCCTATCAGGTGATGAAAAAGAAGAAGTCTTTCGTTTCTGTATTTTAATCAATCATTTATTACCTGTTATTGTTATGTTTTCGTTATTTATTTTAGGTCCTGGTTGTGTCCAAGAAACTTGGACACATCTGGCACCTTTGTTTTATAATCACCTGTTGTATTGTTATCATTGGATATATAAGCAGGACCGTGTGGATTGAGACAGACTGGTTTTAGACTGAATCAGAGATTGATACAGAATTGTCTACCTAAAGCTCTTCTCAATCCACAGCGAGTCACTGTCTTTGTGAATAGAGAACATTATCGAATATCAATGTGGACTCATTTATTGGCAGGCCGTGGGACTATGGATTTCAGCCGCCACCAGAACGAATGATCCAGCCAAGAGACAGAGCCACCAGTAGCCGCTTGTAAGCCGATTCGACAAGCATCATTGTCTACCTCTGGTCTCCTGAGGTACCGTCCCTGGTGTTCAATAGAACGAAAGAACATCAACGTTCAACTGACACTTCTAAATGGCTACCAAAGATCTGTTTGGGCCGTGAGGAAACGGGAACATTACACAAATTTTAATATTTAGAACCTGCCCAAAACCAAGAGCCTAGACACTATAAAGACAATTAGAAGCTTAGTGAAACTATTTTACTTTAAACATAGATTGCATAGATTGAAAGCACTCCAGCATTTAGTTTGTCAGCAAAAGGGCCATAACGCTAATTGCATTTATGAAATGTTTCATTGCTCCTTATTAAATAAATTCTGAACAACAGTTTTCAATGCTATTGTGTGTATTTTAAGTTCCTATATGTTGCATAGATGAATAGGATGTCAAGATATGCATTGAATGAACAAGTGAACCTGATTGAATTTTATGCAAACCAGAAGTCAAAGAAGTAAATGACCTAGAATTTGTAAAACAGCCTTTCCGTTGAACCTTGAACGGTGACCAACTTTGTATCTCTATAGGAGGCTATATGGTAGAGTACTCTATAAACCTTGGGGTATACCAAGGAAGCTAGAATAAGGGAGAAACATTTACTACTTCCACTCATGTTCTTAAGTGAAGCTTTGGGGTGGAAGTTTTGGGGTGGAAATACAGAGGGTGTGGCTTACCGGCCATATTGCAAAGACCCTGACGGAAGTTTATATATTAAATTTTATGATAAAACTAGGATGTTATTTTCTTTATTTTTTAAAGAAAATTTTACTTACATTAAATGAAACAAAAAAATATATATAAGTATGAAAACATTATACATTAAACATTATATTAAAGGTACATTTTTATATGTGAATTTTATCATTTAAAACACCATACCCATCACACTACTCATATGCAAAACAATGTTGTTATTTTCGAACTATTATGTTTATTTGTAAGATAACATGAAAAAATATTTATACATCTTTTTGCAATTTTTAAAACACATTTTGAAAAATTCTTTGGCAAGTTATTTTATTAAATGTGTTGTAATTATTCCTCTATATGTTGCGATGTGTAGAAGAGAATGAAAGAGAAGTTGTCATATTTGCCTTTTTAAGGTGGTTTTGAAGCGTAAATTGTTTCTCGAATTTTTATTAATTTGGCTTTCAGATGCAAAATCAAGAAAAACTTGAAAGTAGTTTAGAAACAAGAAAGATAATCATTTAACAGTTATTTCATGTTTATATCTTATAAAATAAACTTTTTACACGAAAAAAATATTGCTTAAAGTAGGGTCCTTTTCACAGTAGAAAAAAATCCTAACTAAAAAGTTAGGATTTTTTTCTACTCTGAAAAGGATTTAAAGAATTTAAAAAATAAATAAAAACAATTGTTCTTATTTAAACCACAACTTAGAAAGGGCAGTACTTTCCATTGATTGTGCTTGAAATGCACTATTTATTTATTGATTAACTTTATAATTCAATTATAATCCAAATGCTTAAGTTTATTTTAAAAACAATACATTAAAACTAAGAGACACTGCTAAGGTTTGAGCCCAAGACATCCAGCACAGCAGGCAGTGATCTTCACACTGCAGCTATACTGACAACTACAACAGCATTACTCAAGGTACTTTTTCTATTTTTTTCGTGCATCATTCTGTGCACATCGTAGAGGGGTCTAAGTGATGTTTGTGTTGAATGCATGTATCGATTGTAATGTATCGTAATGAATAAGATTCTCCACAATAATTAACAGGTAACATTTCCAAATATATCCAATTAAATTAATAATGTAGATTTAATTTAAATCCATCTTTAACTCATTAAAAAATTAAAGCTATTCTAGAGACTAGATATTGAGATGTTTGGGGCCCCCCGGGTTTTTTATTTTGTAACGAAAATTTTGGGGTTCCGATTTTGTATACACCCTGTATTTGTTGTAGCTTCTGGGCCACTCGGTACATTTAGGTACTGATTGACCCAGATTATATTTTCGTACTTGATCTTATCGTTTCTTTCCTTTTTTCTATTGCATTACCCTTCCACATGAGTGGATCTTATAGGGTTTAATTAAAAGTTGTTTAAGTTTTTCGTTATCCTTTTAACAGACGATGAGTCATGGTTTTGGCCAAGTAAACCAATCCTTTCATTGGTCTATTTGGACCCAAAACTATTTAACCCATTAGAAATGTGTGCCCTGAGAATCCGACTTATGGATTCTCATGGTATATAAAGAAGCATTCTCTAAGGATTATTTGATTGATTTGTAAAATACCGAACCTATGCTCAATTTTGGCTAGGTTTTTGCATTAATTTCAAGTTTATTATTTATGTGTTGTGTTCTCTAAACCAAGTTCTTATTTCGCTGATAATTTTTATATGTGGAATAAATACTCAATTTTCTACTTAAAACTAATAGTGTTTTATTTATTTAAACTAAATCATTTTGCGATTGTGCTTTTTCATCATTTGGTTGTAGCTCTCCACCCACATGGATACTTCAAGCCTCCAACAGGTGAAAACTTACAACACTGAGTTCATAAGTATATTCGCATTATTTTCAAGGATAAATTTATGGACAAAAGTACGAGATAGAAACAAAAGATCCTTAAGACTGTCTTTACAAGAGACTAGTGAGGACATTAAATGGACGTTATAACGGTCTAGTCCTCCCGGGCAGGTAGAATTGGTGACTTTGAAAATCACCTTTAATACGCGTGAAAACTCGCTCGTACCATTTAAAAAGAGCAGATTCTACCTGGGGAAAAGGTCCGTCATAATATATGGTGGAGGTGCGGGGTAGTTTACACAACTTGCTACCTCGTTTTGCCCTTGAGAGCCAAAAAAGAAGTTTTTGGCAGCAATGCTCGGTTGTCTACGAATCAACAGAATAAAAAGGACCCTAGAAAAACCTTACATGAAGACGACCTTAACAGAACTCAAAAAAAAATGGAAAAGGACATCTGGTTGCGGAAGAGTAAGAAGCCACCAATAAGCACCAGAAATTCAAAATTACTGCATTTTGCTGTGCCGCCTGGTGAAAAGAAAAATTTGGACTAAAACAGAAGTCACCACTAGCTCCCCCTACTTTGACCTGGAACTAGGACCTGGCAACCCCAAAGAACCATGTGAAGAGGCATCCACCATTTTGGACGCCACTTTCGAATTAGTTATTGTCCATAGAGGACCACAACAAAAAGCTTATTTGAAGAAGTGTTCGAAAGTGACAAGACGTCAAAAGTTTCAAAAGAAAGTTTTGCAAATTTCTAAGTTGTCAAGTGATCAAAAGTTTATTTCTAAGAAAATGCCATGGTCATCTGGAAAAGATTCAAGTAGCAGCGAGACTATGGACTTTTCAGCCCTGTGCAATGAAGACACCATAGAACTCAAAGATGAAAAGAAAAAAAAAACAAAGGAAGACACCGTCATTGCAGAGAAGCTATCAGGCAACAATGCCCCGTCATCCTCAAAAAATAAGCAGGATTCGAGCAACTTTCTCAAGAAACGAAAGAACCCCGAATAAGAAAACGAAGATGCCAAAGACGACGCCATTGCCAAGAAAAACGTCAACACACATCAGAGCCAGGAGGCTTGAAAAGAAGCAATGCCGAGAACCATGAACACATGATCTCTATGCCCTTCACCGCCAAAAACCTTCACCAGGATCAAGACCTCAACACCCCGACCAGCCAAAGTCGTTCCAGAGTCAAAAATACGTCACCGACAAAGCACCAACCGAGTCGCCAAGTGCTGGCAACCTGTGAGTGTAGAGATGTCCGAAGAGGAATCGTGGCCAGATCAGTGGTGCAATGATTTATGTAGATTTCTAGTCCTGTAATTTAATTTAATTTAGTTTTCTTTTCTAGAAATTATTCTTACTTTATTGAAATACCTGTGATAATCAAATTTTATTTTTAAAGCATTTTTAATACATATTTCTAATCGTTTTTTAATTAATTTAGATCTTGTGTGGGGGGTTATATTTGTGGAATTTTAAGTTTTCTTGAAAAGTAGGGTACTTCCCGCCGATGTGAGCACATGTGGGTACACGTGTAGAGTCTATTTGGAATTATGTTAATGTTTTTTTAAATTCATTTAGCATCAAAAAGGATTTTTAAAAATTAATTTTTCATCATACACTTTAATAGAGAATCTATAAGTATCCACAATGAAATTTAATGATGAAATTAATGTGTGAAACATTTATATAGCCACCTTAAAACAAAATAATTAATTCAAATATAATTCCACTTTATTTAAAATCATCAACCACACAAAAAAACAAGCTTAACTAAGAAAACAAAATTTTCTTATTGTTTTCATTTGAACTCCCAAGCAGCTAGACCCTTGAGTGATGTGACATCATCCATCTTCAACCAATCACAGCTCATTTTGCTTACCTGCACACTCCCCTCCCCCCCTGGCCTGCTATGGGAGTCGGACCTCACGGTATTATCACAGAATAAAGATATATACAGAAGGGAAACTCTTGTGCGGCCCCTTTGAAGTTGCTGTGGCAGAATTTCATGACCTTGGACTGACAGCTTCTCCTATTTTAACCGGTTGTTTTGTGTTATTCATTTGATTAAATGGAAACATAAGGAGGAAACAAATACTTTTTAAATGTGAAAAATTTGAAGAAAAAATATTTTTAAGAAAATGAATATCGTTTTGAATAATCAAATTCAAATCGTTTTAATCTTAATAAAAGTATATGTAATTAACATTAAATGATAAATGTAATTTTTTTATTCAGATTATTTTTTTAATAAATATTATTTTTAAATTTCAGTTTTTATTTTTTTAAATAAATTTCAGTTTTTAATTTTGTTTCTAAATTTTAGTTTTGAATTCTATTTTGAATTTCATTTTTAAATTTCAGTTTTTAATTTCATTTTTAAATTTCAGTTTTTAATTTCATTTCTAAATTTTAGTTTTGAATTCTATTTTTAATTTTATTTTTAAATTTTATTTTTAAATTTCAGTTTTTAATTTCATTTTTAAATTTCAGTTTTTAATTTCATTTTTAAATTTCAGTTTTTAATTTCATTTTTAAATTTCAGTTTTTAATTTCATTTTTAAATTTCAGTTTTTAATTTCATTTTTAAATTTCAGTTTTTAATTTCATTTTTAAATTTCGTTTCTAAATTTTAGCTTTGAATTTTATTTTTAAATTTCAGTTTTTAATTTCATTTTTAAATTTCGTTTCTAAATTTTCGTTTTGAATCTTATTTTTAAATTTCAGTTTTGAATTTTGTTTTTAAATTTCAATTTAATTTTTATTTTTTAATTTTATTTTTAAATTTTATTTTTAAATTTCAGTTTTTAATTTCATTTTTAAATTTCAGTTTTTAATTTCATTTTTAAATTTCAGTTTTTAATTTCATTTTTAAATTTCAGTTTTTAATTTCATTTTTAAATTTCAGTTTTTAATTTCATTTTTAAATTTCAGTTTTTAATTTCATTTTTAAATTTCAGTTTTTAATTTCATTTTTAAATTTCGTTTCTAAATTTTAGTTTTGAATTTTATTTTTAAATTTCAGTTTTTAATTTCATTTTTAAATTTCGTTTCTAAATTTTCGTTTTGAATCTTATTTTTAAATTTCAGTTTTGAATTTTGTTTTTAAATTTCAATTTAATTTTTATTTTTTAATTTTATTTTTAAATTTTATTTTTAAATTTCAGTTTTTAATTTTATTTTTAAATTTTAATTTTTAATTTTATTTTAAAATTTCTGTTTTTAATTTCATTTTAAAATTTCTGTTTTTAATTTCATTTTTAAATTTCAGTTTTTAATTTCATTTTTAAATTTCAGTTTTTAATTTCATTTCTAAATTTTAGTTTTTAATTTCATTTCTAAATTTTAGTTTTGAATTCTATTTTTAATTTTATTTTTAAATTTTATTTTTAAATTTCAGTTTTTAATTTCATTTTTAAATTTCAGTTTTTAATTTCAGTTTTTAATTTCAGTTTTTAATTTCATTTTTAAATTTCAGTTTTTAATTTCATTTTTAAATTACGTTTCTAAATTTCAGTTTTTAATTTCATTTTTAAATTTCAGTTTTTAATTTCGTTTCTAAATTTTAGTTTTGAATTTTATTTTTAAATTTCAGTTTTTAATTTGGTTTTTAAATTTCAGTTTTAATTTTTATTTTTAAATTTTATTTTTAAATTTTATTTTTAAATTTTATTTTAAAATTTCTGTTTTTAATTTCATTTTTAAATTTTAGTTTTTAATTTTATTTTAAAATTTCTGGTTTTAATTTCATTTTAAAATTTCTGTTTTTAATTTCATTTTTAAATTTCAGTTTTTAATTTCGTTTTTACATTTTAGGTTTGAATTCTATTTTTAAATTTTAGTTTTTAATTCTATTTTTAAATTTCAGTTTTTAATTTTATTTTTAAATTTCAGTTTTTAAATTTATTTTTAAATTTCAGTTTTTAATTTTATTTTTAAATTTCAGTTTTTAATTTCATTTTTAAATTTCAGTTTTTAATTTCGTTTTTACATTTTAGGTTTGAATTATATTTTTAAATTTTAGTTTTTAATTTTATTTTTAAATTTCAGTTTTATTATTATGTAAAATAAACACATGGAAAATATTAAACTTTTTCTAATTTAACTAATTTAAAATTTTTCAAATTTTATATTTTTACAATTAGCCAACTTTTGAATCATTGTCGCCACGGATGAACACATATCAAAATGCAATACATTTCAAAATGGCGGCAGCTGCGTCACGACATAATAGCGACTAAAATTCTGGAGCGGCGCCGCACATGCGCAGAAAAATTATGTCGCAAGTTAATGGCTCAGTTTCCCGAATCCCTTTTGTATACTGTATATCCTTATTCTGTGGTATTATATACTCCTTGGTCAAACAAAATTTTCATCGGCCTTTTTTTTTCTCCCAGCCCGCACCTCGTTACATGTAACCAAACCCCTTCTTTCTTAAATACAGTAAAAAGAAACACATCATTGCAAAAAAAAAAAAAAAAACGTTATGCGTGGAAAGCGAAACAAATACGAACTTGGGCCTATCTCATAACAAAGGAAAATGGCCATTACAAAAAAAAAACGTTGTGGGCACGTGGCAAACGTTTAAAAACAAACATAACACCGCCCGTAACACAAAATAAACATTTGACATGCACTAACGACATAAAGTTTTAAAACTTACATATAAAAAAAATTGAAATGGATTGTTAATTTTTACCTTAAACACAAACGAAATATTCAACAGACAACAATTCCCAACAAGATACTCGTTAGTCGCTTGGAACAATAAAATTAGTAACGGAGGAAACAGAACAGGCAAGTGAGGGCCGCACGGTTAAACGTTATCATTGGATCTACTTCTCCATCATTTCCGTTATGAACAGAAGTTGATAGAGGGACGGTGCTTAATAAAAAGAACAGCCTATGGTCACACTGAGCCATTAACTGGTGACAGAATTTTTCTGCGCATGTGCGGCGTCGTCCCAGAATTTTAGTCGCTATTATGTCGTGACACAGCTGCCGCTATTTTGAAATGTATTACATTTTGATATGTGTTCATCTGTGGCAACAGCAACGATTCAAAAGTTGGCAAATTGTAAAAATATAAAAGTTTAATATATTGTAACGAACCACATTCAGGGGTCTAATAGAATTATCAAAAAGTATCGTAGCGCTCTTTCGGGCGATCGGAAAGTGGTTGGCTAGGCCACTAATTCTATTATGGTTCGGGAGGAAGGGAACAAATTAGTCCCATACGTTTCCTCACAAGTTCCTCTTTCAAGAACCTTTACAGTTTTAAGGATCTTTTGTTGTCTGCTACTCCCCGGGCTTTCGCCCGTAAAAAGCTGGTTGATCGTGCTGTCTTCAGAAGTCTCATCTAGTACTGGAGAGCCAGGTTTACACCTGGGTTGACAGTGCTAGATGACAAAATGTTGAAGTCCTTCGTTTTGTTTTTAAAAGATAAAAATAACTTCAACAACTTTTTAACTATAATTTCCAGTTTATTTACATCTCATCATCTCTAGGCAAATTTGGGCATAATGTCTGTGTCCAAAGAATGCTTTCAAGACTGCTTCTTCAAGTCTGCTTTTACACAAAAATACATGGTTATTTATACCCAAAAAGAGGATACTGAGAACACTTTCTCAGTATTCTCTGATTGGGCAAAATCAAACTTAAAAACCAAACTGGCCAATCAACATGATTGACCAGTGGTCACTAAAATATAGACAAGTGATTCATCGTAATCAAAACAAAATTACAAAAAAAAGTTTTCACCCCATAGACCCGGTGCTGAGGCTTATCAAGTCGATCTCTTTGTATTAAGGGGTGGGACTGGGAGGAAAAAGGGACCCAAGACCCAAGACAGGATATTGGCATCGTCATCAGCTGATGGAACTGGGTCAATCCTCTGTACGTGAGTACAGAGGGTTGACAAAGTTCCAGGCCACTCTAAAAATAACAAACGATCCAAAAATAACTAAACGAGCCAGGATCGCTCCTGGACGTATCGTTTCACCCCCCCCCAACTAAGATGGAAGTTCACCCTGAACTTACGTCAAATAACTTAGGGGACCTTGATAAGCCACCGCAAAAAGGTTGTCTACAAAACCCAAAAACAAAATACTGTATCACAATTTGCATACAAAAAAAAAACGATAAAAATTTTCGAATTTGAAAATAAAATATCACAATAAAAATCACAGGTTTTCATTATCCGATTTGATCACAGCCGGATGACAAACCCCCAACCCTCAAATTTCCGTTTTACTCAATTACTATTTTATTTGTCGGACTAGAATACTCCACCCAAAATTTGTAATTTCAATCTCTGTACTCTTCATAAAATAACGAAAACTTCCCCAAAATAAAACCAAGGAGTTAAATAAAAATTTCTTTAAAATAAACATTTAAAAAGGAATCACAACCCCCCCCTTTCCCAAGCTTGACCTAGCTATCACATCTCTGCCCACAGAGACAACAATTTTAAAAGAAAAACCCCCCTTCTTTAATCTTTAAGGCAGATCTGACTAAACGCTTAAAAGAGAAATAATTTTGTTCATTAAATTAACCCTTTTTTGACCACAATTTTGACTAAAATACCCAAGTTAAAAACCCTTTTTAACCCTCAAGAAAACGAAAATTAAAAATATTTATCAATAAATGAAATGATACGCTTCCTCGCTGCATCCCGTTCCTCCGGTTTCTTCGGCGTGGGTCGGAACTGGTCCACGTCGATCCGTTGTCGGTCCTGGTCCTCTTCTAATGATCCGGTTCCAGATGGCCCTGTTGGTCCCTGGCTCCTGGTTCTGCCTCCGTTGTCAAGATGTTCAGGTCTTCCAGCATACGCAGCGGGACGACTTGAGACCGTGGGATTGCTCCCAAAACGATGGACTCCATAAAGTCAAGCTGCTGTGTAGCCAGGTGAGCGTTTCCATCCTGCTCGGTCAATCGGTTGTGGACGACGTTCCTATGTCCTCTGCTGCTCGGAATCAAGGTGGCCACCATCGACGAGATAACCACCTCCAGAATGCCGCACGTTGATTTATCCCATGGTTGTGGATATACTAGCTGAAGGGTCCCTGGCTCGGCGTTGTTGTGAAGGACAACGACGGGCCAGTGATCCAACACCTGGATGATCACCGCTGTCCATGGCCTGTCCAATCGCGGACGGATTCTGTCTTCCTTGATCCCATCGTTGCTATGGAAGAAACCTAAATATCGGAATGAATTTCTGCCCCAACGACGACTAAAAGATACCAAACCGTTACGCAACAGCCGAAACTGTTGCCGGTTGGACAACTTCCCATCGGACATGTCCAGTGTTCCTTTCGGCCATTGTTGCGGGGGCGGCGGTGGTGAGACCTTCGGGATCGCTCCCGTGGCTGGTCCAGACGTTACTTTGCTGGGATGACCACGTTCTCCCTCGAAGATCGCATCTCGTCGCTGCCTCCTCCTCTCTGTGGCGCCTTGTCCTTTCCGGGGTTGTCCCGGGATGTGAGGATGACGACCTGAATGGCTTCTGGATGTCTCGATCCTTGGCTGCTCGTATCTCGTTTCCCTTCTTGTTTCCTCATGAGGTCGGCTCCTGACGACATCTGGCTGGCGTCTGGGATCCGTAGGCCTCTCACTGATGAATTTATCTCGCTGGGCCCTAGCGGGATTGCTCGCCGCAGGCGGGCGAGTGTCTCTCGTAGGCACCACGACTTTTGATGAAATGGAGACCTTCTCCATTGCTGTGGGTAAGTTAAGAGGTTTATTAGGCCGGTGAACATACCCACGGACGATTGGCTGGTCCACGGTGACCCAGCTGTTGGACGGAGAGACCTCCCTTGACGATTTCCTTTTCGTTAACGTCTCTCCTACCTCCGGAACTCTTATCGGAGATCGCCCTCGAGCTGCCAATTCTCGATTCTGGCCATCGACCCATTCTTTCATGGCCAGTTTGTCCGCATTTCTTTCGCCTTTCGTTCGGCCGCTTCTTCTGGATCCTCCCATCTCTGCAGGCAGACATCCATCCAAGAGACTACCCGGAGGAGTATCCATCTCCTCAGGGGGTCTCGGGAACTGCAACTTAGGATCTCTTGCTGGCCCATCATACACGATGTCTGGCTCCGGGTTGACGTTTTGGCGTCGTTCCGGAGGAGAATGAATAAGAGGAACGAAATTAGTAGGCTCACCCTCGGGTTGTTTCCTTTTTTTCGTTCGAGCAGATCCTGAGGCTTTTTCCGTAGAAGACTTTGAAGGCGCGGCATTGCTGCCGGATGGATTTTCCGCAGCGATGGCGTTGTCGTCGTCTTCTTCTCCAAAAAGCAGCCTTAACCATTCCGGTGTCATCTCACCGGCTTCCAAAAACTGCTCCACTTCAAACATCTCCTCACTTCCAGATACTCCTTTATCGGCAGACTCGGCCATCCTCTTTTTAAATTGGTCCAAATTAAAAGTTGTCACTTTCTTTTTCTTAAAGAATCGACGATCGTGTCTATTCTTTGCAGAATGAAGATTCGAAGTGGCATCAAAAATGGCGGTCGTCTTCTCACGTGATCCTGTGGGGCTCTCACTTTCAATTTCCGGCTGGAAGTGGGAGGAGCTTTTCTCCTTAGAAAATTCTCTCTCCTCTTTTTCTCTCACTAGGCGGCGCTCCGTATAGCGGCAAATTTGAATTTTTGCCGTTTCTACATCCAATTCAGACGTTAATTCATCTTTTAAGATGGTTTTAGCGCTGGATTTCTTTTTCCCCACTCCTGAATGATGCTTTCTATCATCTATTGCAGGTCCTACACGTGCTTGCACACGGGAAGCTGTAGATGTCTCTTTCTTAGAGACATTTTTGGCCATCCCATGTGCTTTCTCTCTTTCCTTTTTCACTGAAGTTTCTTCTGAAATTTCACTGGATTGGTTGTCGACAGTGATTTCAGCTAGGCCTTCTTCACTCTTATCTTCATGAGGATTATTTCGGTCAATCCTGACTGAGATTAGTCCTCTCCTTCGAAGATCCACAGTTTCTTCTTGAAACTCTTTTTTCTCAATGGCGGTTACTCCAAATTTCACCGTCATCTTATTTCCAATTTTCACAGGGGTGGTTACTCCAGATTTCACCGCCACCTGCTCCACAGAGATGGGTACTCCAAATTTCGCCATCACCTGATCTTCTTCCACAGGGATGGGTACTCCAAATTTCGCCATCACCTGATCATTTTCCACAGGGATGGGTACTCCAAATTTCGCCATCACCTGATCATTTTCCACAGGGATGGGTACTCCAAATTTCGCCATCACCTGATCATCACCGAGTTTTGGTATGATATCCCTTTTGGATGCCATAGTAAACTCACTTTGCAGTGGCACTGTTTGCTGACCTTTCCCGGAAATGGTCTGAAACCCTTCACTCACAAAGTTACCCTTTTCAGGTGAAGTTACTCCGAATTTCGCTTCAACCTGCATTTTCTTCACCATGGGTTTAACCTCGAAATCCATCTTGGCTTTCCCACTTTGCAGTGGTTTCTTTAGTTGACCTTCCCCTTGGATGGTTTGACTTCGGATTCCAACTGCAACTCTCCCAGATGTCAGCCTTGTTGATTCTTCTTGTTCTGCTGTGCCCCAACTCCTTTGTATCGTTGCTTCCGCCGTATGTCGATCATCTTGGCACAGGGCTGTGGATTTTTCGGACGTCTCTAGCTGTCGTTTCCATTGACACAGACCTTTGGACTCCGCCTTGTTTCCTCCCTGTCGGACCTTGATGCACATAACCCTTGGTTGCTCAGAAATTTCCTCTTGTTGATCAGCAGCCTGAACCTCTTGAAGTCTCTCCAAAATGACATCGTTTTCTTCTTCCTTATTCACAACTACTTCGGGCGTCACTACTTTGGGGCTGAGTGGCGCCCTTAGCAGTTTAAAGCCTCTTCTGTTAGATTTTCCTCATGAAAATAGTGTGTCACTCCATTGATATCGACAGGCACCATTCTCATACCATTCGGCAGGACGTGAGTTTCATAAACCTCAACAGTATTTGAAAACTTCGTTGCCGTCGTTGCCAACGGTTCGTCGATCCTGCTTACAGTGGTCGATGTTGCCGTTGGAACGTTCCTTTGTTCAGTCCTTGGTTTTCCGGGATTCGGGCAAGCACGTGCAATGTGGCCCGCCTCCCCACATCGGTAACAGGTGAGCGGCCCTTGGTATTGATTTCGCCAAGGAGCCCTCTGCTTGTTTTGATGCTCATTTGTCTGTTTCGATTCCTGGTCAGCCTTTTCAGGCGGGTTCGACATCTTGTCTTGTCCGCTTGAAGTTCTAGGTTGACTCTGCTGTTTTGGTTGACTTCCTTGATTCGGCTGGCTTACGCCCGCTTTGGTTGTAGTCCCAGCCGATGTTTTGTAAACCAACTCTCTCTCATCCACCAGTTCCCCTTCAGTTTGAGTACTGAAGCGCACAAACTCATGGTAATGATCTTTTGGTGCTCCATACAAATGTTTTCTTAGTGCTGGTAGCAGACTCTTTCGGAGCGTAGCTATCAGCAATGATTCATCGTCATGTGGATGAATTCTTCGATACATCTCGGCGTATTTTTCAGCATAGACTCTGAAAGTTTCATGGTCTTGCTGACGCCTTTCCACCAATTCTCGACTCATGCGGACCTTCTGGTCAGGCAGGAGGAATTCAGCAATGATTCCCTCCTTCATGGCCGTCCACGTAATCTCTTTTCCCTCATAAGCAGAGCGGAAGTGTGCGAGCCATTTGATTGCACGCTTCCTCAAGAGCCCTGCGAAGTGCCTGCATCTCTGCAGGGAGTTCCAGTCGTGCGCCGTAGCGATGTCTTCAAATTCTTCTAGGTAGAGGAGGATGTTGTCATCACCGTCGTACTTCGAGAATCCCTGCAGAGGATGTAACGAATTTCTCTCAGAGTATGGCGTAGGTCCCAGGTCCGGTGTCCATTTGGTATTTTCATCCGGACCGGGCTTTCGCCCGGGTTCAATCGATTCCAATTCAGTGTTGATTGAGCCCGCTCTGCTCCGTTCGTCGCCCATAATCTGACGAACCAACTCATCTTGTTTCTCTTTAGACAGTTTCCCAATGATGTCGGCAATGGCGGCGTGTTCTGGCGTCTTGCTTCCATCGTTGGACTGTACCTCAGGCTTGACAGCAACAGGAGTCGGTGGAAGTACATTAGCTTCGTCCTTGGCCTCCTCCAGTTGAGTACGTTGCCTCTTCACGATCTTCTTCAACGCGGCAGTCTTCTTCTTTCGACGTCTTTCTTCCCTCAGTCTCTCGAGATCCCTCAAGTCCTTGAGTAGTTTCTGTAGACTGGTCATTTCTGACGTCGATGTTTTCTCTATGCCGCGTGCTTTTCAACACGATCTTTGTAGCTTATGGAGTAACAAGGTATTCAACTACCCCGCACCTCCACCAAATTTGTAACGAACCACATTCAGGGGTCTAATAGAATTATCAAAAAGTATCGTAGCGCTCTTTCGGGCGATCGGAAAGTGGTTGGCTAGGCCACTAATTCTATTATGGTTCGGGAGGAAGGGAACAAATTAGTCCCATACGTTTCCTCACAAGTTCCTCTTTCAAGAACCTTTACAGTTTTAAGGATCTTTTGTTGTCTGCTACTCCCCGGGCTTTCGCCCGTAAAAAGCTGGTTGATCGTGCTGTCTTCAGAAGTCTCATCTAGTACTGGAGAGCCAGGTTTACACCTGGGTTGACAGTGCTAGATGACAAAATGTTGAAGTCCTTCGTTTTGTTTTTAAAAGATAAAAATAACTTCAACAACTTTTTAACTATAATTTCCAGTTTATTTACATCTCATCATCTCTAGGCAAATTTGGGCATAATGTCTGTGTCCAAAGAATGCTTTCAAGACTGCTTCTTCAAGTCTGCTTTTACACAAAAATACATGGTTATTTATACCCAAAAAGAGGATACTGAGAACACTTTCTCAGTATTCTCTGATTGGGCAAAATCAAACTTAAAAACCAAACTGGCCAATCAACATGATTGACCAGTGGTCACTAAAATATAGACAAGTGATTCATCGTAATCAAAACAAAATTACAAAAGAAAGTTTTCACCCCATAGACCCGGTGCTGAGGCTTATCAAGTCGATCTCTTTGTATTAAGGGGTGGGACTGGGAGGAAAAAGGGACCCAAGACCCAAGACAGGATATTGGCATCGTCATCAGCTGATGGAACTGGGTCAATCCTCTGTACGTGAGTACAGAGGGTTGACAAAGTTCCAGGCCACTCTAAAAATAACAAACGATCCAAAAATAACTAAACGAGCCAGGATCGCTCCTGGACGTATCGTTTCAATATTCCATGTATTTATTTTACATAATAATAAAACTGAAATTTAAAAATAAAATTAAAAACTCAAATTTAAAAATAAAATTAAAAACTGAAATTTAAAAATAGAATTCAAACCTAAAATTTAAAAATAGAATTCAAACCTAAAATTTAAAAATAGAATTCAAACCTAAAATTTAAAAACGAAATTAAAAACTGAAATTTAAAACTAAAATTTAAAAATAAAATTAAAAACTGAAATTAAAAACTGAAATTTAAAAATGGAATTCAAAACTAAAATTACAAACAAAATTAAAAACTGAAATTTATTAAAAAAAATAAAAACTGAAATTTAAAAACGAAATTGAAAACTGAAATTCAAAACTAAAATTTAAAAACGAAATTAAAAACTGAAATTTATTAAAAAAAAATAAAAACTGAAATTTAAAAATAACATTTATTAAAAAAATAATCCAAATAAAAAAATTACATTTATCATTTTATGTTGATTACATATACTTTTATTAATTAAGATTAAAACAATTTGAATTTGATTATTCAAAACGATATTCATTTTTGTAACGACCCCATCTTTCTCTAGCAACATTGGCGTGACGTCATGCATAGTGACGTCATTACCTCCGTCTTTCTCTTGCTTGTGTTGTCATAGCAACCGGATGTGGTCTGCCCTCAATCTCTTACTTTTTACCCAAGGCATAAAAGCCACTTCCACTTAACCCCTTTTAAATAAAGAGCATTTATTGAGACTTTCTTCGAATCTTTTATTGCTAACAAACTTTCTTCGATCGTTTACAACTTTCGCATAGGCTAGCATTGGGACAGTAAACCCCATTTCTGGCCCAATGCTAGATATTGAAATAAACTCTGATTTAATGTATTTCTTGTGGTCACCATAGACTACTATGGTGGCCCGATTTAAAAATGTCCTTAATCGATATGTTTAACTTCGAAAATGATTGGCCGGAGATATATCACGTGACTTGGTTAGCACGTGTATATATTCTTGGCCTCTCACTTTCGAAGAGAGTCGAGTCTGCCTTGATGTGCGTTGCAGCCGGAGGCTCTGTCCGGTCTGCACATTTGTAAATGAAAATAGCATCTCTGATATATGTATTGAAAAGACAAGCAGACGACAACAGATAGCTGAATTTAGTAACGGCGCTTGGACGAAAGGAGCCACCACCGCCGAAACGAAAACGAAAGACGCAGAAGACAACTGAGGCCGAACTCCTACAGGGACGACATAGGCCATACTCTCCTCGTTTTGGGTTGCCATTAATCATATGTACTGTGAACCTAACTAAATAATTTGAATAAAACCTCCTTTATCCAAATTGCTTTATATGAAGTTTGCAACCCCCCCCCCCCCCCCCGCAACAGCAATAACTGAAAGAAACGGCTGCGCTGATTGAGAGTCGACAGCCGCGATCCCCATAGAACTCCAGGAGTGCTCATAGTGCAAGGAGCACTACCTGCGCTGGAACTTCCCTCTTTTGAATAACAGCGAAAATATCGTCTGCTATCTCATGAGCAGACGGCGAGAGCCGGCAGTGTTACAAGACAAGAGGGGAGGAATCTTGCACTTGGTGGAGGTGCGGGGTAGAGTAATTCGAACATTGTTACCCTGATTTGAACGGAACAACCGCGAAATTCGAAATTTTAAAGTGGCGGGAAATTTGAAGTCGTGAAATCGTGAAATTTTCTTGTGGAATTTTTTTTTTTTTTGGTTCGGCAGCTGATTCTAAATTCTTATTCAAGGTTGAGCTTGTGTTAAAATTTTATTTTTTTTTTTTGGTGTTACTTTCTCAACAAAAAAAATTGGAACTGAACTGGTGTGTGCAACGTGTGACGACCATTGGAACTTTTTCTATTAAACTTGTGCCAGGATGGATAATGTACCAAACACATCCACTGATGGGCCATCGGTAACTGAAGAAACAAGGACCACTGAAGACCAGCCGACCGGCACTGTACAGCATGGTGGGGTGAGTCTTGAAACTCCTTCTTATTCGCATGAAATCCCCAACATGGAGCAAGAGGCTACCGCTATGGGCCTCCTCCTATTAAGATACACACCGGAACAACGTGCATTCCTGTTTGAGAGCCTTTCGAACTATTTCACGGGGCCAACACATGGGCCACCACCCCAAATAGCAACACCACATTATATACAAGAAGCAAGCACAGCAGGACCTTCACGAATGGCCCCTGAGCCTACACCAATATTTGCACCAACCTTGCAAGTAGACACCTCGAGACAATTAATGCCACCCACAACCGCGGCACCCGGTGCTGAGCCTGATTGGACACGCGCTCCCCCTTGTGACCGACAATGGCGGCAGACTGGTGCTTGGCACCCGTTGCAAGGGTTTAAACGTTTTAATGGTGTGGAAGATATCCACGAATATCTTGAGAACTTTGAAGCGAAGGCCCGTTTACACCGTTGGACTGATGGTGAATGCTGTAGCTATTTCTCATCATGCCTGGATGGGTATGCATTGCGATTTGTATCGAAGTTAATGGAGACCACCTCAATGGCAACTTGGGCCGAGATGCGAGGACACGTTGTGAAGAAATTTGGTCGTGCCAAACATGGCCGACAATGGATGAAACAACTGCTGAGCCTGGTGCAGCGAGACGACGAACCATTCTATCAATTTGCATATCGCTGCGTAGAATTATGCGACAAAATTGCCCCAAACAGTGGGGATGAACTTCATATTTCTCAATTAAGCAGAGGGATGCGAAAAGAGATTTCGGCGAAACTTTGTGGATTGCCCCCAATGTCTGCCGATGAGTACATGGAGCGTGCTCACTGGATGGAAGCTGATTTAATTGCCTCTGGACAACTAGTACTTAAATCTAAGGCCAACTACCCCAGAGACACGTCAACGAGCACCCAGCAACCACCACAGACACTACGAAATGGAGGGTTTGGACCTCCATCACAGTCCTCTGTCACGTATAAATCCCCAGGAGGCCAAACGCAACGGCAGCAACCAAATAACTTACAGAAGAGGCAACAAGATGGCCCACCAAGCCAACCCCCGCCGCAACAAGCAGCAAGAGGTCAGCCATCTCAACAGCCACGACAGAGCACGGGATTCAGTCAAGAAAGAAACCAGGGCACTTCCCGAAACGAGAGTCGATACCGGGACTACCAAGGACCCGAAAGACGCACTTGTTACAATTGCCAGAGACCTGGGCATCTGAGCAAGTTTTGCCCCGAACCCCGGCGGAATGGACCACCCGACTCCACAGTCCGCCACATAAGGGATGACATAAAGCAGCAACAAGAGGTGGAGAGAGCAGCTGCCATTGCTGCAGCCGCTACCCTGACAACAACCCCTGTTGTCAGGCACCTAACAAACGAAGAGATGGGTTACGCCAACCTACATGGGGGCCGAATACTAGTACCTACCCTTCCTATCGCACCGACCACTTCGGCTAGCCTCCCGTTAAACTAGAACGGGCGGAGGACGAACCGAGTGTCGGACCGCCTGTTTTCAAACCCACAACCTCGGAGAAGAAGTTGGAAAAGAGATTAGTGCAAGTACGAGTAGCAACGAAAGTTCTGAGTGGTGCACGAAGTCCACCACAGAACATGGGAACCAGTAGAGACAGGATGAAGGAGGGAGACCATAAAGAATGCCCCTCATCATCGGATCATCGCCCTGATTGCAAGTCCACCTCTAACGATTCCACGAGAGGCGCGAGAGCCGGAAATGCAGAAAGGGAAACACAAAGGCATCTTTCTAGCAGAGGACCAGTGAAGGAGTCCGCACCGACCATAACCTCGACATTGATCGACGCGATCAAGAGCTTAACGAATGCACTAAATTTACTTCCAGTGAGTGGAGTGGTAACGGAACAGCATGGTGAGCGAGAGGAAGCAAGCAAGGAAGAAGGTACTAAGATGCAGCCGAGGCAGGAAAGGCAAGAAATAGTGATGATGATACCGGAGGCAAAAGAGATTCAATCGAGAATCCCGGAATACGGTCCTCCACGAATTTTCGTCACAATGAATGGGATTGCCGTAGAGATGATGGTAGATTCGGGTGCTGACATTAGCATCCTGAGCGAAAATGTGGCCAAAATGATAGGCCTGAAAATTGATCCAACACCAATCCACGAAACGATTAACACGGTTGGAGGGTCAAAAATAAAAATTGTTGGGTCAGCAGAAGTCCAAGTGAGACTCTACAGGAAATTGGCCACAACCAGAATAATTATCATTAACGGGCAAATGGAGGCGCTACTTGGAAACGACCTCGGTGCCGCATTTCGATTGATGGTAGATATGGAAAAGAAAGCGATCTTTTTCAAAGAAGACATGATGGAAGGAGGGAGTTCAGCAATAGTAGGGAACCCTCAAACTGTCCAACAGTATTCGCCAATGGAAAATTTGCCGGTAGATGCACCCCAAGTATTTCAAAAAGTTAAGGTAGAAGGAACGACCAGCGGCAAGAGCCCTTCTAAAGATGGATCACTGGTCATCCCGACCACTCCGACAGCAGTTGGTAAACCCTTGACGCTGCGGTTAATCAACCGAATTCGCCTCGACCCTTGGGAAGAAAGACTGGTCGACGTAAAATGCAAGGATTGTCCGCAGAAAGGAGAGATGGTCCTCATCGATGTCAACCCGGAGATCTGGGAGAAAAAAGGTGTGATGACAGCTCCCGGAATATTAGAGGTAAATGATGAACCAAAAATGAGAGTATTGATACGGAATACTACTTCAAGGACGTTAACACTGGGTGCACATCAAGGAATTGGCACAGCGGAAATCCTCGATACGGCTCTTCACGACAAAAATGAAACGGCTCCAGAGATAGATCCCCGGCAACTTCCCACAACCACGAAGGAGGCCGAGAAGACTATCCGAGGGACCCTAAGAAATAAGAATGGGAAAGATTCAAACTTTGAGGACTGTTTGAATATTGGGCCAAACCTAACATCCAACCAGAAAATTGCTCTTCAGGATTTGCTCACCGAACATAGGGAGTCATTTGCATTCGATTTGAGCGAGTTAGGAGAAACAAATCTCACCGAGCACGAAATCGACACCGGAGATGCACGCCCTGTACGTCAACCGCTGCGAAGGACTGCACCAGAGGCACGTGAAATTATGAGGAAGGAGATAAAGGAGATGCTCGATGCAGGAGTCATCCGACCTTCCAAGAGCCCCTATGCCAGCCCTGTGGTGATCGTAAGAAAGAAAGATGGACGACATCGTTTCTGCGTAGATTATCGTAAGCTTAATGCAAACACAAAAATGGATACCTATCCACTACCACGAATCGACGATGCTTTGGATTCACTGGCAAATAGTCGATATTTCGCAACACTTGACTTAGGCAGGTTTGACATTGGCAGGTCAGAGTGAGGGAGGAGGATCAGGAGAAGACTGCATTCATAAGCCCGTGCGGACTGTACGAATTTAAGAAGATGCCTTTTGGTCTCTGCAACGCGCCAGCAACAATGCAACGTGCATTGGACGTCTTGCTTGCCGACCAAAAGTGGGAAACATGCCTCGTCTACTTGGACGACATCATCGTGTTTGGTCGAACCTTCGAAAGCTTTTTGGAACGTCTCCGAACAATCCTGGACTTATTAAGAAAAGCTAACTTGTCACTGCAGCCGAAAAAATGCTTCTTCGGATACAACAAAGTATCATACTTGGGCCACATCATCAGCGAAGATGGAGTCGCCCCAGAAGAAGACAAAGTTATTGCTGTTCGTGACTTTCCACAACCGACAAACGTAACTACAGTTCGAAGTTTCCTTGGATTAGCTGGATACTATCGCCGGTTCATAAAAGACTTTGCTTATGCTGCCAAACCCTTATACGATCTAACGAAAAAAGACAACGAGTTTACATGGACTAATGAGGCAGACAGGGCCTTCAAGAGGCTAAAAGCGCTCCTTATCGAAGCTCCGGTCATGGTCATGTATGATCCGACAGCAGAGATATCGTTGCATACAGATGCAAGTGGGCATGGACTAGGTGTCGTGCTCTATCAACAGAAAGAAGGAGATGTAAAACGAGTTCTGGCTTTTGCCAGCAGAACTCTACAGGACGCCGAGACACGGTACACCACAACAGAGAAAGAGTGCCTGGCGGTTGTCTTCGGAATTACAAAGTTCAGACCCTACCTCTTTAATCGCGACTTTACCGTTGTCACTGATCACAACTCCCTCTGCTATTTACGGAAAGCACCACGACTACAAGGAAGGTTGGGAAGATGGCAGTTACTCCTCGAGGAATACCGGTACAAGGTTGTGTACAAGAAAGGAATAACACATGTCGATGCAGACAGCTTGTCCCGAAATCCTGTCAACACACCAATAGATAAAGATTTACCAGAGAATGTCGAGCACGAAATGGATGATGGAGTGATTTACGCTGTGTTGCCAGCCTGGAATTGGGCTGAGGAGCAACAAAAAGACCCCGAGATCTCGGAAATTTGTCACGAGCTCATGGAACAACCAAATACACCGCTCAGCAAGAAATATTCAATTTTTCAAGGACTACTGTATGCCAACGTGCTGGGCACTCCGCAACCAATTCTCCTGACAGTCGTACCAAAGCAACTGCGAAGACACATTATGGAAATGGTTCACGACGAACCTGGAGCAGGTCATTTGGGTTTCTTCAAGACGTATGGACGCCTACATAGGCGATTTTTCTGGAAAAAGATGAAGAAGGACACCTACGAGTATGTCAAGACATGTGACATCTGTCAGCGATCAAAGAAGCCACCTCAGCGGCCACAAGGATTTTTAGAGCCGATCTGTGTAGAGAAGCCAGTTGAAAAATGGGGTATGGATTTCATCGGGCCAATGACATCATCGACCGCGAAAGTCCAACACATTTTAGTTGCAGTCGACTACGCGGCAAGATTCCTAATTGCCAAAGCAGTTCGGAGAGCAACTGCTTCGTCAATTGTCACCTTCATAAAAAATAACTTCGTAAGAGGCTTCGGAACACCCTCAGACATAATTTCGGACAGAGGAACACAGTTTGCCAGTAAACAAGTAGATACTTGTCTGAAAGAATATGGTATCAAGCACCATTATACCACGGCGTATCACCCACAAGCAGACGGGCTTGCCGAAAGGTGTAATCGAACCTTGATTGAAATCATAAGAAGGTATCTTGATCCCTTGAAATTCCAAACAGATTGGCACAGCGCACTCGATGATGCTGTATGGGCATACAACACAGCCATACAGTCATCCATGAAATACACTCCATTTGAATTGATGTTTGGGAGAAAAGCTCGAGAGCCGATTGACAACGTAGTGCCATCCGCTCCCGAGATAGCCTCACGAGAGGAAATCAACCTGTTGGAGCGGCCTGAGCTAAAAGATGCTCATGCAAACCTACGAACTGCGCAAGAGAAACAAAGGAAACAGTATGATTCAAAAAGACGAGCACCGGATGAGTTCAATGTAGGGGACGAGGTGTTAATTAGAGACTACGCTCCAAAGCTAGGATTAGCTCAGAAGTTAGCTCTGCCTTTCAAAGGACCGGGAGTCGTCACGAGGAAATTGAGCCACTTGGTATTCGAAGTTGAGTTTCAAGACGGAAGAGGAAAACTAGCCCGTGACACCTTCAACGTGGTTAACCTCAAGAAATATTATCGCACCTGTGACCTACGCAAACCCGAAAACAACCTCGTAATCTTGGATAATTCACCTGTCAATAATCACGTTCGCTGGATTAATATGGAAAGAATCGAAACGGAAGCGCCATGTAACTGGGTTACCGAGGTCCAATACAGAGATAATCGAGAGGGACTGACGCCTGCCTCTCCCAACATGGTTCAACAGAAAAGAAATAACCGCGCCTGTAGCTTATACGAGCAAAAAGACGAGATCGTTGTGAATTACGCACCTACTGGCAGCGGCATCCGAAGTTTTAAAATGGAAAACCACTCCTACGCAAAATATGTCCTCAAGGAGGAAAAAGGCATTAAAAACGAAGCGGAGATGGATAAACCGCAAATGGGAAAACGTCAAAGGCACCCGGCTGGTGGAATTGTTTACAATCCCCCAATGAAAAGTCATCACGCGACGAGAAAAGGAATCCCCCATGCTTTGGAATCAAAACAAGGAAGTGACGTAATTTGCCTCACGGAGACGGAATTGATGAAACAAGAAAAAAATGGCGGCTGGAACGTAGTGACGATCACCAATCTACGGAGCAGTGGCTGGCCCATTACCTCCCTAAAACCTAAATTATACGGAAATTCGGGTTACAAGGTATTTACGGAAAAAATGAAGCACAGACCATGGAGTACTGCCTGGAAGGTATGGAACCCTCCGCAGGTGGATTCAGACCTCAGCGATATCTGGACTCACTATCTACGACGCGACAATCATCCAACAAAGCACAGAAAGACGGAAATCAAGGAAAAGGAAAAAGATGAAACGGAAGCGGAAGTGTGGGGCGCGGACGTGAACGAAGCGGATGCAAAGAAACTTTGCAAAATCAACACAAAAGTAACAGGTCAAATAACAACCCTCCAGGGGTCTAAACGGGCAACAAAAGTGATCTCATCACAGCAGTCAGCCAATAAGCTAAAGACCCCTAAATTACGAAAGGAAACCCCGTTGTTAATTAAAGTTTTATCTCTAAATCTTCTACATAACACGAGGCTAAATATTCAAGTTGGGAGAAAACACCAAGCAACATCAATTTCTTTGTTTTCCCAAAATCTCAAAGAGAAAGTTAAATTACTTGTTGGAAGAATTATGTCAGACCGAAAAACGATGAAGTCTGAAGTCGAGTACTCGGACAGCGAAGATTATCGACTAGTACGATACAGAGGGCCGACAACCCAGGAAAATTTAATGGGCGATGGAATGAACGACCAACTGATAGAGATCGAGGAGGTGGAGCAAGTTGAAGAGCTCAGCGAAGCCGAGCAGAATTCTTCGGATGGGATCAGCTTATCCTCCGACGAAAACAGCTCCTCCGGGCAGCCTTTGGGGAATCCACCCACTCGATATGAGTTAAACTTATGTCGTCGGATGTATGAGGTTGAACAAACTTTACAAAATCTGATCCTTCGAGAAACTCGAGTCGTCAATGAGAAGCCGCTACCTCCGGTGCCTCCTGGACAAGGAAGAGGAAAGACGATGCTGGAACGAGCCAATTTCAAAGTATCGAGCCCGAAAGCCCTGTGTTCTTCTACACCGGCTCTCTATTTCTCGAGCTATGAAATTGACCAACCACAAATGATGGCACCTCTCTCCTCAGCAGATACCTTGCGAAATTTCGGAACTTGGGATGGCCGACGACGGATCGCCGCCTTAGAAAAGGAACGGTTGCGCCTACTCCACTTGCCTGGTGTTGCCAAGATGATAGAAGAACGGACCATGGGTTCAGGAAGATATCCTTATTATGGGTATGGCCGACGGGATCAGGTCCTCAATAACATGATGATCCTGATGCAAGGAGAGTTGTACGAAACAGGGGACGAGTTCCAGTACGAGGGATCGTATTGCGTTAACGATCCGATTCCCCTGCGTTGGACAGCGCAAGTCCCGGGAAGAGCACACGCAATCGGTATTCGACACGGAAAGGATTACGGGATCATATGGATCAACACATCGAGCGGGGTCTGCACGTTTTATACAAACCCCCACCCGAAACCCAAGAATGTCCTTCAACTCAATTTGGAAAAATGGATACGGGCTCTGGTCCACTTACGGGAGGACCCGCAGCCATCGTTACGATTCAACTATGGATCAAGCCTGGGGACCGACGAGGACAGGGCTGCTGAGACGTTTGGACGGCTGTTTCGAGAAAAGGTTCGAACCACGCATCGAATCCCACCAGCTGACGACAGCGAGACGTTTGCTGAACTTCTAAATCGTCTCCGAGGGACCGATCTCGACCCAAGAAAAAACAAATGGGCCGAACCCTGGGATCTGGGGGATAATTAATGTTTTACGATTGCTTGATGTTTTATCTCTTTGCAGGTATTACCATGTTCGAACGGCCTCCTAATCATTTTTATTATATTATCATTTGTCAGTCTATTTTGCAGAAGTTATATTGTTATATGAAGTTATATGCAAATATTGTATAGCATTTAAATCAGGTGGTAATACAGTTCCTTGGGAAGAAAATCTGGGTTTTTTTTTGGATTCCTAACGTTTTTTTTCCATGCTTATATTGATAAATGTAATCATTATATCTCGATCATAAACATGTGTCATTTTTTTTTTCTTTTATATTTTTTTTTTGAGTTCAAGTCGAATTCCAAACTCTTTTTGTTATCATTCTTATGGTATTGCCTTTGGTTTCATAACTGGTGTTACGATATTGTATTATTATATTGTTTTTTTTTGCGCTTTTAATGGTTAATTCAAAACCCAATACGAGAAGACGGTCATCGTGTGTTTTAACATGTATCTTGTTTAACGTATATTTTTGTAACTGTGTTATTATTCTTTGTTGTTTTATCGAATACGAAATATTTTTTTCTGATACCTGCTGTATTGTCTGTCGTTTTCTTTTAACATAAGGCAGCGTTTGGGAGTGTAAATAACAACCGATTCCGTTATGTCTTGCGATTTTAGCGCATGTGGTGAAGGGCGCTTCTGGGTTGCATTGGAAGTCGAGTTATATACATTGATTGTAATGTAAACAAACACATGTGTCTTTTTGATAGGCGCGTTGATTGATGGGGGGCTTGGGGAAGTTTTTTTGGGGAGTCATCCTTCCTTTTTCTAACACTTCGTGTTTCAAGACGCATGTTCAAAGCACGAGGACGTGCTTCATTTTGGTTGAGGGGGGTGTAACGACCCCATCTTTCTCTAGCAACATTGGCGTGACGTCATGCATAGTGACGTCATTACCTCCGTCTTTCTCTTGCTTGTGTTGTCATAGCAACCGGATGTGGTCTGCCCTCAATCTCTTACTTTTTACCCAAGGCATAAAAGCCACTTCCACTTAACCCCTTTTAAATAAAGAGCATTTATTGAGACTTTCTTCGAATCTTTTATTGCTAACAAACTTTCTTCGATCGTTTACAACTTTCGCATAGGCTAGCATTGGGACAGTAAACCCCATTTCTGGCCCAATGCTAGATATTGAAATAAACTCTGATTTAATGTATTTCTTGTGGTCACCATAGACTACTATGGTGGCCCGATTTAAAAATGTCCTTAATCGATATGTTTAACTTCGAAAATGATTGGCCGGAGATATATCACGTGACTTGGTTAGCACGTGTATATATTCTTGGCCTCTCACTTTCGAAGAGAGTCGAGTCTGCCTTGATGTGCGTTGCAGCCGGAGGCTCTGTCCGGTCTGCACATTTGTAAATGAAAATAGCATCTCTGATATATGTATTGAAAAGACAAGCAGACGACAACAGATAGCTGAATTTAGTAACGGCGCTTGGACGAAAGGAGCCACCACCGCCGAAACGAAAACGAAAGACGCAGAAGACAACTGAGGCCGAACTCCTACAGGGACGACATAGGCCATACTCTCCTCGTTTTGGGTTGCCATTAATCATATGTACTGTGAACCTAACTAAATAATTTGAATAAAACCTCCTTTATCCAAATTGCTTTATATGAAGTTTGCAACCCCCCCCCCCCCCCCCGCAACAGCAATAACTGAAAGAAACGGCTGCGCTGATTGAGAGTCGACAGCCGCGATCCCCATAGAACTCCAGGAGTGCTCATAGTGCAAGGAGCACTACCTGCGCTGGAACTTCCCTCTTTTGAATAACAGCGAAAATATCGTCTGCTATCTCATGAGCAGACGGCGAGAGCCGGCAGTGTTACAAGACAAGAGGGGAGGAATCTTGCATTTTCTTCAAAGTATTTTTTTTTCTTCAAATTTTTCACGTTTAAAAAGTATTTGTTTCCTCCTAATGTTTCCATTTAATCAAATGAATAACACAAAACTACCAAACATAGTAATACATTTCAAAATGGCGGCCATCAAGTAACCGGTTAAAATAAAAGAAGCTTCAGTCCAAGGTCATGAAATTCTGTCGCAGCAACTTCAAAGGCGCCGCTCTAGAGTTTTCCTTCTGTATATATCCTTATTCTGTGCCATGGTTGAAACGAAAAGGTTACGCCTACAGTGAAAAAAAACTTACAAAAATCTTCGCATGTAGGCGCTTCTGTAGCTGTGACGTCAACATGTGGCAAAAAATCAATTTTGATACACTTTTTTCCGCCATTTTCTCTCTTATCGATGGATAAAAGTGGGTATATTTTAATAACGGCTCTTTTTTGGGTAAATATGCACTACTGAAAAAAGGAAGAGCAACTTTTGATCTACAATGGTGAGTAATTTGAGTCGTATACAATTAATGGTCAAATTTTAGGGTATCATGAAACTTATGGTTAGTGGGAAATTTAGATCCTATAAAATGTATAAACGGAGGAGCGTTTGTCGCCTATGGGATTTAACATGAGCTAAAAAAATACGAGATTTTAAAATGAAATTAAAAATAGAAAAACTAATTATAAACTTGTACCAACGTATCACTGGATGAGCAATATTGTTATGTACATATTGCAATTTGAATTTTGAAAATCACAATTTTTGTTGCAGAAAACAAAACATTTGCCTGAACCATGTATTTTTTAAAATAGGATTTTCTCTTTCTCATTGGTTTCAATGGCATAGCTGTGGGGCGCCACTAAACGGCGAAAAGTGGAACTATAATTGTCATCTGCTAATATTCAAAATGGCGTCACACATATAGGCTCTTAAGGTTTTTTTTTTGTTATAGCCATTTTAAAACGTGCTTCCTTTCTGTGGCAACGTGTACCAATCACATGAAACTGTTTTTTTGAAACCCATCTGTTTTCTTAAAAAAACTGTAACAATAGACCCTATTGCCTATATAAAGGTGGAGTAGATTACGTGGTTTTATCATCATTTCTGGTAACTCTCACTTGAAGTCACTTTTTATCAGAATCTTTCGAATTAACGACTTTTAAGGGCTTACTTCAAAGGTAAAGCCTGGCATGCCAAGTCCAAACATTCACTTTTTTTTATTTAAAAATCATAAATTTTTCATATAACTTATAATATTTGAAAGTAAGAAAAGTTTTTTTTAATGATTTAAGTGATATATCTGAATTTAACGAAGAACATACTGAATAATTGTAAATAAATGTTATCTAGGTGTCACAATGTTTGGAAAACTCGTTATGTCTACTGTAGGCCTGGGTCTACTACTATTGATTGCATTCCAACTGCTCGATGAAATTGATGCAGTTAGTGGTAAGAAACGACTAGAAAATGAAATTTAAGTGAAATTGGTGGTGGAATTCTAGTTTTTAATTTCAATTTCGAATAAACAGCACTCAAACATGAAGTGATATTTAATACCATGCATTGATCAATGATAATATTCAGCCATATAATATGGTATTTGTTCCATATGGGCTGCTGTCATCACAGCAACTATTGCAAAACTGTCCTTGTGAAAACGAGTATTAATTATTTTTTAAACAATTAACAAGACTCATTATTATTTAGGGCATATAATTGAAACTTTCAAAATGGAGAATGAAACTGTTGAAATGCTGCAAGGGCAAGGCCAAGTATTCTGTCAGCAAGAAGAAGCAACCGGAAGGGGCATTTTGAATGAAACTACCGAACAATGCGACTGTTTTTACCACGGCGATGTCCCCACAACAGCAAATTTCTATAGGATGCAAACTAAAGATTTGTTTCCAGAACTTCGAAGTGGTACGGGACATGGGGTCTCAATCACGTCACACGAGACTTGTACTCGTTTCTGTCATGACAGGGTTGGTCATGACAGCCATGGGGAATATAACGCTAAAGAAAAAGAGTGCATCTGTCGTCAGCCTCACACAGATTCTACTAGGAGGTCCGTTACAAAGGTTTATCACTATAATGATGTTGGGTTCTGCACTCATTTTAAGGCAGAAGACTAGAGTGAAGGAACTGTCCCCACTAAGTTGATCGTCAAAAAGTGTGACAATTTTTTTTTTCGTTTTTTTTAGTTTAATTATTATTTCCACATTCCTAAATTCTGATTGTTTAGCTATCTATCTGCAACGTTAGTTAAGCGCCCAGAAAAAAAGCTCATAGCCACGTTATTGTACCTTTGAGAATACGATAACCGAGCACGTTGTGGTTGCATTGTTAAATCTGTTAAGCTCTAACAATTAGAATTTCAGAATGTGTGGAATATGTATTCTTTCACTGTGACTGCTAAACTTTAAATATGTTGCAACCGCGCACGACTGAAAAACTACGTTATTTTTTTTTTCAACTTGGATTGGGAAGTTTGTGAATCGTTGCAACATCTGTTTGAAAAATAAAAACAAGTCTGATGTGTGGCACAACTTATTTTCAAATACACCATATGTATATTTTGCATAATCTTCTCTTAGTTAAAATAAAAATTGCATTTGCATTTACCCTCGTGTTTCAGTTTCGGATAATAACTAGGGCAAGGACTGCCAAGGAGGTTCATGCACTTAAAAGCAACAAAATATGCATGTATTAATGCAATAAAAACAACTAAATATGTCATTAATTCAATTCAATTAAGTACACCTGCAATCAGCTCGAAAGCCATGTGGCAGGGAGGGATTGCTCCCAATCACAACTCATCATCATCATCATCATCATCATTTCCTGTACCTTATCTCGCAAGCAGCAGGGTCGGCCTTGCTGGTTCTAACTCTCCACTCGTTTCGATTTTGCACCAAGCCCCCAGTGACCCCACATGCCACCATATCCCATTTTACTACCACATCCCAGGTTTGCTTGGGTCTTCCTCTACCCCATTTTATTCCCAGGTCTAAGTTCATTGCCTGTCTCAGCAGCCCATCTTCTCCACTCCTGAGGACATGCCCAAACCACCGCAGCCTATTTTCCTGCATCTTTTCTACTATATTTGTTACCCCTACACTACCCCTAATAAAATCATTTCTGATCCTATCCCTTCTGGTCACCCCACTCATAAACCTTAGCATTCTCATCTCAGCTACCTGCATTCTATCCTCATGCACCTTCTTGACTGCCCAACATTCTGACCCATACAGCATAGCTGGTCTGACTACTGTTCTATAAAACTTTCCCTTCAATTTTATAGGTAACTTCCTGTCACATAAAACCTCACTAGCCTGCCTCCACCTATGCCAACCTGCTTTTATCTGGTTTGTGATGTCTAAGTCTAAGCTCCCATCATCTTGCAGCACAGATCCTAAATATTTGAAGTCATGCACCTGCTGCATTAAACTGTCCCCAAGTCTAATCCCCTCATTCAACTGTTCTTTTCCATCCCACTGAAATTTCATGTACTCCGTTTTTGCCCTACTTATTTTCAACCCCTTTGATTCCAAGGCATTCCTAATCTCCTCTAACCTTATCTCGAGTTCCAATTTGGATTCCCCAACTAAGACTATGTCATCTGCAAACAGCATACACCAGGGAACCTCCTGCCTCACCCCTGCCAGTAACTCATCCAGGACCAAAATAAATAGATATGGACTAAGCGCTGAGCCCTGGTGCACACCAATCCTAACACGAAAACTGTCAGAAAACCCCCAGGCAGTCTTAACGCTTGTCCGTGCATCCCTATACATGTCCCTCACCATATCTATATAACTCTCACCCACCCCCTTCTTCTGTAAGACCTCCCACAATAACGTCCATGGTACTCTGTCATAGGCTTTCTCTAGATCTATAAATACCATGTGTAACTCTCTTGGCAGCCCAAAACTTCTCAATAACTTGCCTTACGGCAAAAATAGGGTGCATTGTGGATTTTCCTGGCATAAACCCAAACTGACTTCCCCCAATTGCAGTTTTACCCCGTATTCGAGCTTCAATTACTCTCTCCCAAAGCTTCATCGTATGACTCATCAATTTAATACCTCTATAGTTCCCGCATTCCTGAACATCACCCTTCCCTTTGAAAATAGGCACTAACCAGCTGTCCCGCCATGCACCTGGCATTCTATCTCCCATAGCCAATCTATTGAATAACTTTGTGAGCCAGGAAATGGCAACATTCCCCAAGACCTTCCACACCTCTACTGGTATCTCATCTGGCCCTAAAGCCTTCCCTAGCTTCATTTTTCGCAATGCCTGAACAATTTCCTCAGCCCTAACCTGCTCCACTTCTCTATCATTATTTCTTCCAGTGATAGGCTCCTGCTCTACCCCCTCATTCATAAGCTTACTAAAATATTCCCCCATCTGTTTCGTACTGGCTCCCTACCCCACAATACTTTGCCCCCATTATCCTTAACACTCACCACCTTTTCAATATCTCTGCCTTTATTCTCCCGAGCCCTAGCTATTCTATATACTGCCATTTCTCCTGCTCTGGTACCTAACTTGGCATACATGTCCTCATATTTCTTATGCTTTGCTAAGGCTACCTGCTGTTTGGCCTCTATCTTGGCACGCTTGTATTCTATCTGGGCCTCCCTGCTTCCATCGTGCCACCAAGTCTTGAAAGCATCTTTCTTCTTTTTAACTGCCATCTGTACCTCCTCATCCCACCACCAAGTTTCTCTGTCTAATCGAGACCCCCTACTCGTACTGTCCCTAGTACCTCGTTTCCACAATCACGGATCTGTTGTGCTACCCTTGTCCACAGCTCTCCTGCAGTGCCATCTAAATCCCATGCTATCTTACCTGCCATTTTCTTAAACTCTTCCACCTTGTCTGGTAATGCCCACCACCTAATTGCTGTCTCTCCTCTATGTCTGACCACCTGTTTTGCACCCCTAGGTTTTAGGTCTAACACTACTAGCCTATGTTGTCCCGCTAAGTTTTCACTCGGTATCACTTTACAATCCTTGCACTTGTTTCTATCCTCATTACGAATCATGAAGAGATCAATCTGGGATTCTCCTGCCCTGCTCTTAAAAGTAATCAAATGTTCCTCTCGGTTCTGGAATAGTGTGTTTGCTAAAATTAACTTATGTGCCACTGCTGCCTCCAGGATACTCTCCCCTGCTTTATTTCGCTCTCCATAGCCCCACCCACCAGGTACCTCTTCATACCCTTCCCTACCTCTACCTACATGTCCGTTAAAGTCCCCACCAATTATTACCCGTTCCTTCCTACTCAGGCCCAACATTAGGTCATCAAACTGTTCCCAGAATACTAGCTTCCTGGCTGTATCTAATCCAACCTGGGGGACATATGCACTAACTACATTTATAACAATGCCACCCCAAACTACCTACTGCCTACTGCCTACTATTTATCCGCCTAACCTCAACCACACTATGTCTGAGTTCCTGATCTAGGACAATTCCCACTCCATGTCTACCCTCCTCACTACTTGCATAAATTAATTTATACCCATCCCCAATGTCCCTGGATTTATCCCCTTTCCATCTTGTCTCCTGCAGACATGCAACATTTACCCTCCAAGCCTTTAGAACACTAGATAACTCCCTAGTCTTCCCTGTCAAACTCCCTATATTCCAGGTGCCAAACCTAAGTTTAGTACCTCCACTTCTACCACTACTTCCAAGACCTCCTTTTTGTTGATGCTGGACTCGCTTCTTTAGCCCCACCCATCCACTGTGGGGTAGCCCTTGCCAATTTGTCACAGCCACCGGGCATTGCAGCTGCGCGTCGCTTATGGCGGGGACGCCCTAGCCATATTCGGAATACTATTTCGAACCAACATCATATGTTTTGGCAAATCTTTACAACCGGCTGCCAACCTGACGTCGACCCTCAACTTTTGCACCCGGGCTGGGGGACCGGCAATGGCGTGGTTTGGTTTTGGTCTGCCCTGAGTATTTTATGCCCTCAGTACCCTCCATATCTGGTGGGCATTCCCCTATCCGCCACCTGGGGAGGCACCCAATAGGGGACCAACCACCCCCACGGGCCCAATCACGACTGATTGTCACGACTGTGAGTAGTTCTTTGTTGGGACGATTTCAATTTCTTGATGATTTCTTATTTTTAAATAATCCCAATCACGACTGATTGTCATTATTTAAAAATAAGACATCATCAAGAAATTGAAATCGTCCCAACAAAGAACTACTCACAGGAAGAGAATTCCATAGTCTAATAACATTAGGAAGAAAAGACCAAAAATATGCATCAGTCCTAGCCATTAATTCTTTGAAAGTTTTTGAATGCCCATATCTACCTTTTACGAGGATTTCTAGTTAGTAAACCATTAAGCAGGATAATGTTATCACAAGACAGCAAACGTCCCAGAAGAGCGAGGCTTTGCTCATTTTTTCGGCCTGCTAATGATTCCCATTTTAGCTCTTGGAGCATAGACGATACGCTGTCAGTATACGCATACCGTCCCTTTACAAATCTTGCAGCCCTACACTGCACCATTTCTATTTCTTGTTTTAGATTATTTCTAAATGGGTTCCAAATTGGGGAACAATATTCTAAGATAGGTCAAACTAGGGTAAAGTAACAGACCTTCTTTACATTTTCTTAACAATGTTTAAGGTTGCGTTGGATAAACCGCAGCCTTTGATTAGCTTTGGCAATTGCTTTGGTTATATGATCTTTCCAAAGCATGTCCTTGGACAAGGTTAAGCCAAGATATTTGATGGTATCAACATGGGTTAGCTGAACATCTCCCATTGTGTAATCTGCCATGAATGATTCTCGCTTTCGGGAAACTCGCATAACATTGCATTTACTCCCATTCAGTTGTAAATGCCACTCAGAGCACCACTCTTCAACACTGTCTAGATCTCTTTGGAGGACTTCACTATCCTCATTATCCCTAATCCTCCTGTAAACAACAGCATCATCTGCAAACAAACGCATCGTACTGTTGCATCTGTCTGCCAGATCGTTTATGAACAGAAAGAAAAGCAGTGGTCCAAGAATGCTACCCTGAGGTACACCAGATGTTACTTTAGCCCAGTCTGACACAGCACCATTAATTTGGACTCGCTGTTGTCTATTTGATAAGAATGATGATGTCCACGAAATTACTTGTTTATTTAAGTTAAAAGTCATCATTCTTTTAATTAGTAGGGAATGCTTCACTGTATCAAATGCTTTTGCAAAATTAAATATGCACTATAAAAAATCTTATTCAAAATTTCACCCATGGAAATTGAAGAAAATCGCAATGGCAAACAAGCAACATTTTTAAATTTTCAAAATCAAAACAATCGATTTTTTGTCAAATAATTTTAATATTTAGAAAAATTTTCTCTCAACATTAAAGGATGTACGAGGTGCGTAAGTGGTTCAGAGTATCATTTATATCAATTTATATCCCTTATAAACAGTATATTTCCACAATTTTCAGTCACCAATGAGTTTTATCTATATATACATGTTTTATATTTAAAATAATATTTTTTGAGTGAATTTAACTTCAATTTAGGACATTATTTTTTTTTTTAAGTTGTGAAACAAAATTGGATGCTTTTTGTGAGCAACAAAGATACAGTGCTGGGTGAGAAGGGTGAACTAAAATGGCGTCTTTGTCCTGTTGAAATACAAGGTGGGGAACGCCACATTCGTACACTCTCAGTTGATAAATTAAATTAAAAAATATGACGTTATGTTGCTTGATAGAAGTTCGATATCGAATGTATCGATATTATTGAAATAAAATATAGATCGATTAACAGCTAATGTTTTCGCCGCTAAAACAGACATATGCGGCGGCGGCTAATAACTTGAAATGCGCGCATTTTTGTTTAAAAAAATGGTTGTATTTTCAAATTCCGTGTTTGTGAATCCTGAAGATAGGTTTGATTCTTAGATTGGTGACGTTTGCGTTGTCCTCACGTTGATTGATCGGTATTTCTTTGTGTTACGCATAGATCAGATACAGTCCGTTCTGCCCAGCACTAGAATTTCGTTTGCCGAGCCCTTTTATAAGCGTCATCAATTTCTAATTGGTTTGTTACTTGGTCTGAGGTCATAAAAGGGCGGAGGAAAAGAAATTCTAATGCTGTGCACAATTGCCTGTGAATTTTGTTCCCGTCATTTATGACGGCTTACCCCACTAGTTATTATATACTGCACTGTATAATATAACAAAAAATGTCAATAGAAAATGTATGTTAATTGTGTTATATGTGAATAAAAATGTAATAAATTATTGTTATTATATACATTATAATAGTTTAATAAATATTCTGTAATAAAAACAAATCAAAAGAAAACATTTGATGTTTTTTCACAACCTGAAAACATTTCAAAACACTGATTTTCAACGTACATAACATTGAATGCAATGGTCTGGTATTCCAAGCTGAAATTCTTGTGATATCACAGAGGTGTACCAGGTGGTCCTTTCCTATTGGCTGAATATTATAGGCACACCTTACTTACTCTACAAACCTTGGGGGCATAGGCGTAAATTAGGAGGGGGGGGGCACGGGAAAAAAACATAAATTAATTTTATTTTTTAATTATTATTTCTAATTTTTTTTAGAAGTTTAACTTGCAATAAAAACAAGATACAAGTTCACTCATTTGTCACCTATTTATCTGTTCCTGTTCATGCTGGCCAGCATGGCAGCATTTTTAATGCCCTAACAGTTCAATTCTTCCAAAAATGCAATGCGATACTAGATCTTTTTTTTGTTCTTGGTCCCCCAACTCTTGCCACCCCACTTTTCAATCCCAATTTACGCCTATGCTTGAGGGTGACCACTCTATGAAATTAGGAGAGATTTTTGCATGAACAGACTTGTATTTCTGGTCATTTGTAGAAAGAGAAGGGTACACACAATAGAATTTGCTTCCAGAGGATGCTGTGCATCATGGGGAATGTTATGATTTGGGGAAATTCTTAGGGATATAGGCCTACTATTAAACAAAGCATATATATATATATATATATATATATATATATATGTATATATATATATATATATATATATATATATATATATATATATATATATATATATATATATATATATATATATAATGATGTTGCAAATTGAACTTATTATATTCAAAAAAGGGGGGATTAGTATCACAAGAAATACTTGTTTATTTTGACAATGCATTGTTCTATGCTGCTTTTGGACTGAATGGTCCCTCTGTCATAATCCCTTGTGGGCTGCTTGCAGAGTAATTATTCAAATTGAAGTTCAAATGTAAATGAACCTATAAGCCTACATCTCGATGTTGCTACCAAATTTGAGATGTCACGGATATCCATAAATATTTGGAATCCGATCCGATACATCAGATTAATTAACTTTTTAATTCGATATAAATTTCTTGTACAACTCCGTTTTAATGTTAAGAATGAACTGAAATTTTAAATGTGTAGCATTTGCTACGTTCGATAAGATAATTCCGATTAATCCGAGCTAACGTGGATTAAGAACAACAGCTCAGATACGGACAAACTCGGTTAACACGGAAAAATAACCTATTGCCACGTATTTTGCCCTCCCCCCCCTTTCTTTGGACGAACATAAACAACTCTTTAAACCATCACTTAGAATTTGTGTAAAAATACACGTGTACATTAGAACTTTGTGCAAGCAACCATAACTCGAGTAGTTGAATTGCCACAAAAAACACAAAAGAAACTAGCTCGGATAACAAAGCATCTCGCATAACTACATTGGTAACAGATGAATACTGACATGGAGACAGATTTTTACCATTCACTAGTTCCTTTATCTGCGTCACTCCGTATATTTTAACAAGAAATTGAGTTTTTTTTGTTATACACATTTTAAAACGTGCTTCCTTTCTGTGGCAACGTGTACCAATCACATGAAACTGTTTTTTCGAAACCCATCTGTTTTCTTTAAAAACAAACTAACAATAGAGAACTTATTGCCTATATAAAGGTGGAGTAGATTACGTGGTTTTATCATCATTTCTGGTAACTCTCACTTGAAGTCACTTTTTATCAGAATCTTTTCTAAACTACTTTTAAGGGCTTACTTCAAAGGTAAGGCTGGCATGCCAAGTCCATAACATACAACAGTTTACTAATTCACTTTATTTTATTTAAAAATCATAAATTTTTCATATAACTTATAATATTTGAAAGAAAGAAAATTTTTTTTTTAATGATTTAAGTGATATATCTGAATTTAACGAAGAACATACTGAATAATTGTAAATAAATGTTATCTAGGTGTCACAATGTTTGGAAAACTCGTTATGTCTACTGTAGGCCTGGGTCTATTACTCTTGATTGCATTCCAACTGCTCGATGAAATTGATGCAGGTAGTGGTAAGAAACGACTAGAAAATGAAATTTAAGTGAAATAGGTGGTGAAATTCTAGTTTTTAATTTCAATTTCGAATAAACAGCACTCAAACACACAATGATATTTAATACCATGCATTGATGAATGATAATATTCAGCCATAGGCCTGTAATATGGTATTTGTTCCATATGGGCTGCTGTCATGACAGCAACTATTGCAAAACTGTCCTTGTGAAAACGAGTATTAATTATTTTTTAAACAATTAACAAGACTCATTATTATTTAGGGCATATAATTGAAACTTTCAAAATGGAGAATGAAACTGTTGAAATGCTGCAAGGGCAATGCCAAGTATTCTGTCAGCAAGAAGAAGCAACCGGAAGGGGCATTTTGAATGAAACTACCGGACAATGCGACTGTTTTTACCGCGGCGATGTCCCCACAACAGCAAATTTCTATAGGATGCAAACTAAAGATTTGTTTCCAGAACTTCGAAGTGGTACGGGACATGGGGTCTCAATCACGTCACACGAGACTTGTACTCGTTTCTGTCATGACAGGGTTGGTCATGACAGCCATGGGGAATATAACGCTAAAGAAAAAGAGTGCATCTGTCGTCAGCCTCACACAGATTCTACTCGGAGGTCCATTACAAAGGTTTATCACTATGATGAGGTTGGGTTCTGCACTTCATATGAGACAGTTGGCTAGAGTGAAGGAACTGGCCTCACTAAGTTGATCGTCAAAAAGTGACAATTTTTTTCTCGTTTTTTTTAGTTTAATTATTATTTCCACATTCCTAAATTCTGATTGTTTAGCTATCTATCTGCAACGTTAGTTAAGCGCCCAGAAAAAAAAAGCTCATAGCCACGTTATTGTAAACCTTTATATAAGAATAAAATAACCGAGCACGTTGCGGTTGCATTGTTAAATCTGTTAACCTCTAACAATTTTGAATTTCAGAATGTGTGGAATATGTCTTCTTCTTTGACTATATGACTGCTAAACTTTAAATATGTTGCAACCGCGCACGACTGAAAAAGTACGTTATTTTGTTTCAAATTGGATTGGGAAGTTTGTGAATCGTTGCAACATCTGTTTGAAAAAGAAAAACAAGTCTGATGTGTAGCACAACTTATTTTCAAATACACCACATGCATATTTTGCACAATCTTCTCTTATTTAAAATAAAAATTGCATTTGAATTTACCCTCGTGTTTCATTTTCGGATAATAACAAATAAATAACTAGTGGTAATAGTAGTAAGCCATGATCTGGAAAAACTTGAAGCTATAGTTAGTTACATTTGAAAATTTCAACAGGATCACGGCACTCGACAGGCATTTAGAAATCAGGACGAACTTCAGTTGGCTCTGCCCTTGTCATGATGACCAGCAACTTCTAATTGCTTTGTTGTGTGGTTCGACGTTGAAAAGGGCGGAGCATGTGACATCAGACTACATAATCAACTTGGGTTGGGAAGTTTGTGAATCATTGCAACATCTGTTTGAAAAATAAAAACAGTCTGATGTGTAGCACAACTTATTTTCAAATACACCATATGTCTATTTTGCATAATCTTCTCTTAATTAAAATAAAAATTGCATTTGCATTTATCCTCGTGTTTCAGTTTAGGATAATAACAAATAAATAACTAGTGGTAAATGGTAGTAAGCCATGATCTGGAAAAACTTGAAGCTTCAGTTAAATTTGAAAATTTCAACAGGATCACGGCACTATAGTCCGAGCTATATTAAGAAAGTATAAAAAATGACTGCCCCCACTGGATGTTTTTAGCCACATCACCAACAATTTTAAGTTGTATGCATGTATAATACAAAAAGTAGTCCCTGCTTATTTCAAAAATGACTCAAAGGAAAGCCTTTGAGTAGGAAAACAAATGGCGTAGGAATACAAATTTAGTGAAAAGTCGCCACTGGTGGTGCACTAAATTTATCCCTTCTTAATATGACTTTGACTTGTGACGGCACTCGACAGGCATTTAGAAATTGAGACGAACTTCAGTTGGCTCTGCCCTTGTCATGATGACCGGCAACTTCTAATTGGTTTGTTGTGTGGTTCGACATTGAAAAGGGCGGAGCATGTGACGTCAGACTACATAACCAACCAGTGGCGTAGCTAGGCTTGGTTGCACCCCCGCCACTTAAAACTTTGCGAACCCCCCTCCCCGCTTAACAGTTTGTGCTCCCTTTAGCTCCCCTCCACTTAGCCCTCATACTGGGGGGGTGCTATTTTGATGAACAGCAGAACAGTCGGAACAGCAGTAGGAACAGTCGGAAGGAAAGGTTTAGTAAAATGAACCATGTCGCAGGGGGTCTGGGGGCCCAGCCCCCCATTTTTTAAAGAATTATTAAAACAAATTTGTCCATTGTTCCGACCGTTCTTCCCGTTAATCAAATTAGGGAACAGTCTAACAATGGACTAATTTGATTTAATAATTCTTTAAAAACAGTGTGGGTCTGCGCCCACAACCACCCTGCAACAAGCTTAATTTAACTAAACCTGAACTTCCGACTGTTCCTACAATTTTTTCGACTATTCCTGCCGTTGTTCAGACCGTTCCACCGTGCCCATTGATCGCTATGAAGATTTACTGTTGCAAGTATGTAGTTTTTAAAAGTAAATATTAAATGAAAGTCGATTTATTTTCGAAATTAACTGAATAAATTAAGCGAGTGATTCCGAATCAGAAACATAGACCTTCATTTCGTTTTTGCACCCCCAAACCGCCTGCGCCCCCCCCCCCCCCGGCAGTTGCGGGTCTGTCGGTTCCCTAGCTTCTCCCTGTAACCAACCAATTAGAAGTTGCGTTTGTCATAAAAAGAGCGGAGCCAACTTGTGTTCGTCCCAATTTCTAAATGTCTGTGCACCGGGATTGAACCCATGACCAACATAACCAATGGGCTGAGACACTAACCACTACACCAACAAGACCTCCATTGTTTGTAAAACTCTCGAGCATAAAATTTATTCTAATACAATCAAGCATTTAAAAAACCATAAATTAATTCATGAAAACCAGCATGGTTTTCGAAAAGGCAGATCATGTGATACCCAGTTAGCACTATTCATCCAAGACATACAATCTGGCTTGGATAGTAAGGGCGAATTTGACTTGGTATTTTTAGATTTTGCAAAAGCATTTGATACAGTGAAGCATTCACTACTAATTAAAAGAATGATGACTTTTAACTTAAATAAACAAGTAATTTCGTGGACATCATCATTCTTATCAAATAGACAACAGCGAGTCCAAATTGATGGTGCTGTGTCAGACTGGGCTAAAGTAACATCTGGTGTACCTCAGGGTAGCATTCTTGGACCACTGCTTTTCCTTCTGTTCATAAACGATCTGTCAGACAGATGCAACAGTACGATGCATTTGTTTGCAGATGATGCTGTTGTTTACAGGAGGATTAGGGATAATGAGGATAGTGAAGTTCTCCAAAGAGATCTAGACAGTGTTGAAGAGTGGTGCTCTGAGTGGCATTTACAACTGAATAGGAGTAAATGCAATGTTATGCGAGTTTCTCGAAAGCGAGAATCGTTCATGGCAGATTACACAATGGGAGATGTTCAGCTAACCCATGTTGATACCATCAAATATCTTGGCTTAACCTTGTCCAAGGACATGCTTTGGAAAGATCATATAACCAAAGCTAATCAAAGGCTGCGGTTTGTCCAATGCACCCTTAAACATTGTAAAGAAAATGTAAAGAAGGTCTGTTACTTTACCCTAGTTAGACCTATCTTAGAATATTGTTCCCCAATTTGGAACCCATTTAGAAATAATCTAAAACAAGAAATAGAAATGGTGCAGCGTAGGGCTGCAAGATTTGTAAAGGGACGGTATGCGTATACTGACAGCGTATCGTCTATGCTCCAAGAGCTAGAATGGGAATCATTAGCAGGCCGAAGAAATGAGCAAAGCCTCGCTCTTCTGGGACGTTTGCTGTCTTGTGATAACATTACCCTGCTTAATGGTTTACTAACTAGAAATCCTCGTAAAGGTAGATTTGGGCATTCAAAAACTTTCAAAGAATTAATGGCTAGGACTGATGCATATTTTTGGTCTTTTCTTCCTAATCTTATTAGACTATGGAATTCTCTTCCTGTGAATAGTTCTTTGTTAGGACGATTTCAATTTCATGATGATGTTTTATTTTTAAATAATGACAATCAGTCGTGATTGGGAGCAATCTCTCCCTGCCACATGGCTTTCGAGCTGATTGCAGGTGTATTTAATTGAATTGAATTGAATTGAATTAGATCTTGTTTTTTCTTACTTTTTTTACCTTTTTTTTATAAAAGCGAGTATCACAAAAAATACATGTTTTTTGTTTAATTTTCTTGTTTAATATGAATTAAACAAAATAAAAAAATGTTATTAATAAAATATATCTTCTTCTAATATCATAATTCGCTTATTGCTGACACTCTCTATCTCTCCTTCACTCCTTCTCTTTGTAAGCGAATGTTCTTGGAAAATACGCACTCTAGAATTGTGAAAATTAACCAGTAACCAGTAATTCAAATTTAAATGAATCTATAAGCCTACATCTCGATTTTGGTACCACATTTGAGATATGTCACCGTATATATCCGTAAATATTTGGAATCCGATTCGATACATCAGATTTATTAACTTTCTTTTTAATTCTTTATTAATTTCTTGTACAACTTCGTTTTAATGTTAAGAATGAACTGAAATATTAAATGTGTAGCAGGTGATACGTTCGATAAGATAATTTCGATTAATCCGAGCTAACGTGGATTAAGAACAACAGCTCATATACGGACAAACTCGGTTAACACGGAAAAATAACCTATTGCCACGTATCTTGCCCTCCCCCCCCCCTTTCTTTGCACGAACATAAACAACACTTTAAACCATCACGTAGACTTTGTGTAAAAATACATTAGAACTTTGTGCAAACAACCACTACTCGAGTAGTTGAATTGCCACAAAAAACACAAAATAAACTAACTCGGGTAACTACTTTAGTAACAGATGAATACTGACATGGCAACAGGTTTTTACCATTCACTAGTTCCTTTATCTGCGTCACTCCGTATATTTTAACAAGAAATTGATTTTTTTTTTGTTATACACATTTTAAAACGTGCTTTCTTTCTGTGGCAACGTGTACAAATCACATGAAACTGTTTTTTCGAAACCCATCTGTTTTCTTTAAAAAAACTGTAACAATAGACCCTATTGCCTATATAAAGGTGGAGTAGATTACGTGGTTTTATCATCATTTCTGGTAACTCTCACTTGAAGTCACTTTTTATCAGAATCTTTTCTAAACTACTTTTAAGGGCTTACTTCAAAGGTAAGACTGGCATGCCAAGTCCAAACATTCATTTTTTTTTATTTAAAAATCATAAAATTTTCATTTAACTTATAATATTTGAAAGTAAGAAAAGTTTTTTTAATGATTTAAGTGATATATCTGAATTTAACGAAGAACATACTGAATAATTGTAAATAAATGTTATCTAGGTGTCACAATGTTTGGAAAACTCGTTATGTCTACTGTAGGCCTCGGTCTATTACTCTTGATTGCATTCCAACTGCTCGATGAAATTGATGCAGTTAGTGGTAAGAAACGACTAGAAAATGAAATTTAAGTGAAATAGGTGGTGAAATTCTAGTTTTTAATTTCAATTTCGAATAAACAGCACTCACACACAATGATATTTAATACCATGCATTCATGAATGATAATATTCAGCCATAGGCCTATAATATGGTATTTGTTCCATATGGGCTGCTGTCATGACAGCAACTATTGCAAAACTGTCCTTGTGAAAACGAGTATTAATTATTTTTTAAACAATTAACAAGACTCATTATTATTTAGGGCATATAATTGAAACTTTCAAAATGGAGAATGAAACTGTTGAAATGCTGCAAGGGCAATGCCAAGTATTCTGTCAGCAAGAAGAAGCAACCGGAAGGGGCATTTTGAATGAAACTACCGGACAATGCGACTGTTTTTACCGCAGCGATGTCCCCACAACAGCAAATTTCTATAGGATGCAAACAAAAGATTTGTTTCCAGAACTTCGAAGTGGTACGGAACAAGCGGTCTCAATCACGTCACACGAGACTTGTACTAGTTTCTGTCATGACATGGGTAGTCATGACAGCCGTGCGGAATATAACGAACACAAAAAAGAGTGCATCTGTCGTCATCCTCACACAGATACTACTGGGAGGTCCGTTACAAAAGTTCATCATTATAATGAAGTTGGGATCGGCACTCATTTTAAGATAGAAGACTAGAGTGAAGGAATTGTCCCCACTAAGGTGATCGTCAAAAAGTGTGACAATTTTTTTTTTTTCGTTTTTTTTAGCTTAATTATTATTTCCACATTCCTAAATTCTGATTGTTTAGCTATCTATCTGCAACGTTAGTTAAGCGCCCAGAAAAAAAAGCTCATAGCCACGTTATTGTACCTATGAGAATACGATAACCGAGCACGTTGCGGTTGCATTGTTAAATCAGAATGTGTGGAATATGTCTTCTTTCACTATATGACTGCTAAACTTTAAATATGTTGCAAAAAGTACGTTATTTTGTTTCAAATTGGATTGGGAAGTTTGTGAATCGATGCAACATCTGTTTGAAAAATAAAAACAAGTCTGATGCATAGCACAACTTATTTTCAAATACACCATATGTCTATTTTGCATAATCTTCTCTTAGTTAAAATAAAAATTGCATTTGCATTTATCCTCGTGTTTCAGTTTCGGATAATAACTAGGGCAAGGACTGCCAAGGAGGTTCATGCACTTAAAAGCAACAAAATATGCATGTATTAATGCAATAAAAACAACTAAATATGTCATTAAATATGCACTATAAAAAATCTTATTCAAAATTTCACCCATGGAAATTGAAGAAAATCGCAATGGCAAACAAGCAACATTTTTAAATTTTTAAATTGTAATTTTTGCAATTTTTTATTGCAAAAATTACAATTTATGCACTTTTTTTTTTGCCAATTTTGTCAAAATTTGCATGTTTTGAAAAAAAAAAATGACAAAATATGCAAAAACATGCATTATAAAATTCATATATTTAGCTTTTTAGCATGATATGAATCATGTTCGTATCTCATTTAGCATGAATTCTGAGCCAGAATACTAAACATGCATTTGCATGAACCTCCTTGAGTCCTTGCCCATTATTAATAACAAATAAATAACTAGTGGTAATTGTAGTAAGCCATGATCAGGAAATACTTTAAGCTACAGTTAAATTTGAAAATTTTAGGCAGTCGCATTGGTTGTGATGTCGCAGCTAGATATAATTAGTTAATTACCAATTAGAGCTTCTCGATCTCTAAAAGCTGTGTTGGATCTGGCATTTTTCTTACCGTTTTCAACAGTTCAATGCTATATATAGCATTATAATTTTCGTGTTTCCAGAGAAGTCCCGTTTTGAAAACTCAATTGGTAAAATTCACCGTGAATTCACGATTTTGAACCTAGGTGAAATTTGTCTTTAAGAATCGAACGCCTCGACAATTGAATGCCACAACAACTCATCGTCATCTCAATTGACCGTAGATACAATTCACTTTTGTTACAACTCATTGCCGGTGCGATTGATCGCCACCGACTTAAAACGAATGCAAACACAATTCAACATCACTGTACAGTTCATTGCGAATACGATTTCATGCTTACGTATCATTACGTATTTTACCCCCATTTCAATGGATTTTTTTTTTCTCTCACGATTATGAAATAGTTTTTAAAAATAGAAAAACACTTACTAATTTTTTTGTTATTTTATCACTAGATCAGCATATATCTAAGGTGCACATTGCACTTTGAACCATCAAAATTGGACAACTTTAAATATGAAAAATAAACATACTGCCGCCACGACTACTGTGTATTTTAAAAATTAACGTTTTTTCTTTAACATTGGGTCTATGGGCTCAATAGAAAAACGATGCTAGCGCTCTTTGTGGAGATTTTTCGAAGTAGTTTTTGCGATGGGAGCCTCTTAAGCGAACCCTTAAAAGTAGTTTAGAAAGATTCTGATAAAATTTAACTTCAAGTGAGTTACCATAAATGATGATAAAACCACATAATCTACTCTAGAGACCTGTACATAAAGCCCATGGGCCGGCATTTTTATGTTAAGGCCCATGGGCCTGGTGGGCTTTGTGGACTTCGTGGGCCTAGTGGGTTTCATGGGCTTGGTGGGCTTCGTGAATTTGGTGCCCTTTGTGGGAGGGCATCACGGGTTTGGAAGGCGTTTCATCATTTCTCTCATGGGGTTCTTTACAAATGTATCGAACTGAACCACATATATTATTTCACACTTAAATACAACTATAACAAATTCCTTACGGACCAATCAATAAAATAAACATATTAAAGCCGTTAATGGGCCAGTTTCTTTTCTTGGTAAGCATGCGAACTTGTGAACCATTTAGTGTGGAATGGGGTGCGTTTCAAATTTGTACTCAATGTAGGTCTCTAAATCTACTCCTTCCTCATTTAGGCAATAGGTTCTATTTTTGTATTTTTCTTTTGTTTCCTTTTGAGAATTGGATAAAAAAAAGAGCTTCGTGTGATTGGTACACGTTGCCATAATAAGGAAGCACCTTTTAAAATGGTTATAACCCCCCCCCCAAAAAAAAACACCTGAATTTATTACCAAAATATAGAGTGACGCAGATAAAGGAACCAGTGAATGCTAACAAGCTGTGACCACGTCAGTGTTAATCTGTTACCGAATTATTGAAATTATAACTAAAAGTAACAAATGCTATACACATTTAAAATTTCAGTTGATTGTTCACATAATAAAATGAAGTTGTGAAAAAAATTAAAAGAAATTTATAAAGAATTTTTTAAAAAAAAAGTTAATGAATCGGATGTATCGGATCAGATTCCAGAAATTTGCGGATATCTGCAAACACTTCAAATAGATATCAACCTGGAGATGTAGGCTTATAGATTCATTTAGATGTTATTTCATCATGGCCGGCCTGTTTAATTATTAGGCAAACTTAGGCGTTCGCCCCCCACACTTCATTAGGAACAACACAAAATCAATATCATTTCAAAAGTCAATCACAAATTAGTCATTTGCACAGTTATTGCCTCTAGTAGCAAAAAAAAAAAAATCAAGATGGCCGTCGAGTAATGTAAAAAAAAACTTAATTATTTCACCTATTTTCCCATAGACTTCATGTTAAAGATTTTTGACGTTCCCTATCGACGGCCATCTTGATTTTTTTTTTTGCTACTAGAGGCAATTACTGTGCAAATGACTAATTTGTAATTGACTAATTTGTAATTGACTTTTGAATTGATGTTTTTGTACAAAGGAAGGGAGGGAGTGTGGGCATAACAATAAATATTGAAAGTCCCGTTTGACCGGTAATGACCAATTAGTAGGGCTCGGATTTTTATGCAATATAAAGCAACTGTTTCTCAATTTGTGGCCCATGTGCCAATTATGAAGTAATCATAATCATTAGAGCAAACTGCAATTATGCCTTTTTTAATCAAAAAGGCTGGTTATAGGCTAGATCTGTGCTTACTATCAGTTGTCAACTAGAAAGTTCTAGCCTCTAACTAGTGTTTTTATTTGCAAAAAATACAAAATTGTTGGTTGATCTAAAAGGAGAGAAATTGTTACATCACAATTGGCTCTTGGGCCACAGATTGAGAAACATTTGCTTGATTTTGCATAAAAATCCGAGCCCTACCAATTAGTGTCTAGTAATAACAGTAGGGAAAAGTAGTATAGGGAAATACATTACTGCATCACTTTTCTCCATAGACTACTAAGGTGACCTCATTTCGGGCACCACATTCCAATCTCCCATAGACTATTATTGAGTCATTTCTGCATCACTCGTTTCAAAGCCATTTTAATGCTTCATCAGAGAGAAAAAACTTTGACCCAGTTTTTTTGCTTCTCAGAGAAAGAAGTTTAAAACTTTTTTCTACCACCTTTCCACCTACTGTGATGATAAAAGAAACTTGTTTTCACGACTTTGTTGTTTTGTATATAGAAGGTAAGAAGTTTTAATTCATACTATGAATATATGAAGGCCAACCACTTTTATACTTTTTAATGTTAGTTGTGCTTAGCTTTTACGAAGGTGTTCAACATGCAGGAATCTACTAAAATTGCCATTGATGTGTATCATATGGCCAAACAATCGCACGGAACCGTGAATTCCAACTTTTCACGAACAATTTACAAACTCGCCGAACAAGCTCGAAATAAGGATATTCAAGCTTTCGAATCCATAGCAACAACTTTAAAAACTGTGTCACATTTGAACCAAGAATTAACCTTCTTGTTGGATGAAGTTTATCGAGGATCACCATCATTCGGTAAAATAATAGTGACTTACGCACTCGTTCTCCAACTGGCAAGATTCGGATTCGAGGAAGCAACGGCAGTGCATATTGGTGAATACGTGTTCAAGTCATCAGCATCGTGGCTTCGAGATAATGGATCATGGGCTGCGATGCAGGATGTCTACGCAACACCTAACGACGCTCCGAGTAACGTTATTCATGTGGTTCCGCAATTACTGATGATTAGCACTTTGTTATATTTATTAATACGAATGCAATAAAATGTTACATGCTGAAATTTTTTGCAGTATTGTTTCATTTCTTTATAATAACGAATGACACTTCTGCATTCCACAGACCTCTGCCTGCTTAGGGATAGCAAACTTGGTATCCCAAGGCAGGCAGAGGTCTGTTGCAGAAGTGTTCAATATATAAAAGAACTTCAGGATTTATTTTAGATGATATTCATTCAATTGGCAATAAGTCTGTTAAGGGCTGGTAAACATCAATTACATTTGAAATGGGGTTTCTACACACTGGGCATAAAAAACTTTCCATTTCTAATAACGTTGTTGTACATGCTTTACAGGCAGCTTGATGCTTACAAGGGTCAAATACAACCCGTGCACCCTTCACTAAACAAATAGTACAATATTTGATAGTCGCCGTTTCTTCATCATCGTAGGGTAGTAGTTTCTCCAGAAGTTCTTCTTTTCGGCTTACAGGTGGATTTCCCATCAGCTGGAGGAGAATTTCACTATCGGTCGTGTCATCTGCAGTTGCAATTTCATTATTTTTTTTAAAATTTTTTTACGACCAATCTAATTACTTACTGGAGTCATCGAGATAGACAATTGGATGTCTATTAACTGCAGCACTTCTTGTAGAGGCATTCGATACAGTTTCAGGCTCCGTTTCAGAATCAGATGCAATGTCTACAAATGAAATACATGAATTATAAGAAGACATAGTTGCATCATGCCCAACCAAGGTTTGACAATAGGCTCGGGAATTATCATGTTCCGAAAAATTAACATTAGGTATGAGAAATAGTGTTAACGGGGACCAGACATGGTACATAATCAGGAGTATTTCAGTAGGACAGATTAGACAGATGAGTCATCATGTCTATACATGTTTTTCATAAGTTCATGATTTAGACACACCCTTTGGACCACATCGAGGCATGTTTGAACAAGCCTAAACATGTCTGAACATGTCTATTCTTGTTTTGTCAAGGCTGAGATTTATTTACACCCCTTGGAAACAAGAATGGAATAAGCTAAGGGGTATAAGTACTTGGAGAAACGTATATGCTATGGCAAGATCTACTCATTACCCGAAGCCTCGGATTTCACGACATTAGGTACGTTTTTTTTCTCAGTTTGATTCAGCCTTATGAATGAAAAATTAATTTCCAGAATGTCTATTTTCGGCAATATATCCACCGTTATTGATTGTGACGGGTTTCAAATTGGAAGTGATTTTTACATTAAAGAATAGGGATACTATACTATCGGTGATCCACCTCCGATGAATATGTTTATTCGACTTCCTCAAAATAGACTGTTTACTAAAAAAGATGTCAGAACAATGCAATTCGTGACGGCACATATTCATGGTCTTTCTTATAGAAATGATACCGATGATGTCGCATTTTCAACATTACTGAATGTTTTACGTAGCTTGTATACGCATGCCTCTGAGAAAAATTCAAATGCCTTATTTGCTTATAAGGGGGGCACTGTGGAAAAAAAATTATTAATGAAATTAAATATTCCTAGCATAAACCTCGAGAAACTAGGCCTTTGTATAAAATATGAGAATTTACTGACAATCTTTGGCCCTCAAGAAGTTGACTTTACGTGTAGTCGTCATAAAAAACGGAGAAATGGAATAGCACATTGTGCAAAAAATGAGGCTTATATTTTTAGATTATGGGTACAAAAACAGAAATAAGCTAATATGTACAATTTATTTTACTCAGAATGTTGTATACGCCAACGGATTTTCCTGGTATTCGCGCGCAAGCTCGTGATGCGATAAAAACCATGATAAAATTACCAGGTTGGAATAAAGCGTGTGCTGACTGTGTTCATCAAGACGAACTCCTAAAAGCGGGTGATGGAAGTCAAGTTCCGACACATTTTTGTACGATGTATCCCGAGGTATACGAACGGAAAAAAATAAATGATTTATTCGAGTGTGAATGTCTTATTTGTGTTAAACCGCTGGATCGAATATGCCAAACCGATTAGAAGCGTCATCATTCAAGGAATTTTGTATCTGATTGACCATTGGTTAGAATATGAGTGGCGATGTGAAATTTTCAAAGCTTGTACTAATACTGAATAAATATCACGTTATGTACTCATTCTCGTTACATTCTTGAAGCTAAAATGGTAGAGCAACATGAAATATCGCGCTTAACGATAGAGGAAACGGTGATGCCGCAAAAAAGGAAACCGAGTATAAAATACATCGTTATGGGCTGCATAGGGGCTCTTATGCTTATCCTCGAAACAACGAACATCGCTATTTCTACTAAAACGGAAGCACCTGCCAATATACAACTACCGCAAGATTCCGTATCGATCATGGAAAAAGAGGGTTCCTTCATTCCATTGAAGGCACCGTTTAGGATGATTATTGCCGGTCCCAGCAATTGCGGGAAAACAACCTTCGTTAAGAAAATTTTGGATCATGCCAGGAGAATGATTAAACCCCCGTGGTACTATTCTGAATATCAAGACTGGTATTCACTTTATGGCGTTGATGCAGCCACATCCGCCCTTTTGGGGGCTTTTGTCAACTCCGTCTTCAGACTCTCAGGTGAGAAACCATTCCGCTCTGGTCGTTTCCACATCCCAGAACCAGACCCCCGCTATAGGATTGCCGTTCTGTGGGACGCCGCCTGGGCCACCCTGCACAACAAGCGGTCCTCTAGGAAGATTATCGGGGACGGGGCTTCCACAATATCTTCCACTGGGACCTGCCGGAAAACTAGGGCCAGTGGCTCTCCGCTGCCTCCTGCTACCGATGAAATCCAGTCTCCAAGAATTCATGGATCCAGGACCTTCCCCACCCTCCGCAACAGGGATAGCTGCGTTCGCCACATGCACTCATGGGGCCACCACCCATCCAGGTGGTGAAATCGAAAATTTAATAAAAAAAATAAAAATGTTATAAACACGGAATGTTCTTTTCCACAGAAATGTATATATCTTTGTTCATTGTTTCAGCCTTTTTGTACATTAAAAGACACTGACACTGTTGTGCCAGTGCCTTTCCGAATTTACCTCTGTATAAGGTACATGCTCATAACCCTTCCACCCTTGGCTGAAGTACGAGGACGTACTCCAAGCAAAGTTGGGGGTATGTAACACCCAGCAACCCTCGTTCCCGCCAAAACCATAGCCGGTGGGTAAACAACTCCTGCTTGTCCCTCCCTCCTCTCCTAATTAATATTCTGATGGCGGATTGATAATCAAAGGACCGTGGTCACTTGGACCTGATAACACCTCGTAGGTGTACACAGGTCCAAGGTATAAAAGAACCATGTTCCTCCTTGTTCATCGTCCTTACTTTTGCTCAACTTGTTGTATTATGTCGATTTATATCCGTACCACATCATGGGTATGAGGATGCACTTTTAATGAAACCAATTCATTCTTGTAAACTTAGTGTTTCTGTATGAGGATGAATAAAGTGTCTATAATGGTAAACAGCGTTGTCTCTATGTTTGGTAACTAATATTTCTCTACAGAGGCCGGGGATACCATAGAGCAAGGAGACATACGATCCTGGAGCAGCTACAGCATCTTCCATTGGGTAACAACAAGAAGGAAGATCCATATCAGCGTCGACCAAGAGAAAGGTGGCCACCATCCTTCTGCACAGATTTCACACCCATGCAGGAGGATGATTGCAATCGATCGCCATCCGACTCTTTCTGTAGCTCGAAACTTCTCCGTTCGGGCACCGCATGATGCAGAGAAGTAACGAGCTATAGAAAACAACATCATCGAGCATTTTGCTGGACCTTATTTTGTTTCGGTAATAAAGGAATTATTTATACGTTTAGAAAATTTCTTTTGTGTAACAAGTCTAATAATCATTTCAGGAGGACAACATGGCGTTCGGTAATCTGACAAAGTAACCGAAATTTGGAATTCTTGAGGCCTAAAAAAAGAAGCCAATTTTAAGTAAGATTTATTTTTACCATTGATGTTAGGTACTGGAAATTAGATCCTTCGCATGTGACAGAAGGTCAAAGCGGGTAGGATCGAGCTAGTTCAGATGCTTCCGAGGAATACAAGGACACATGGTGCCCATAAGTCATCATGAGGACCCTGTTTCTCAAAAATACAAGTTTGTAATACAAGTGAATTCTGTATCCTTGGCAGTGTGAGCAGGTGATTCAACCTGCTGGAAAATGAAGAATTCTGACATTTCCTTCATGTCAGGAAGGAGCACCTGCTCACCCTGCCAAGGATACGGTTGCGTTTCTCACAAAGGAAACACCCGAATTCATTGAACCGACTTTGTGGCCACCCAATAGTCCCGACCTCAACCCCGTGGACTATGGCATTTGGGGCGTCATACAAGAAAAGGTTTACCGAAGCAAAATAAACAGCGTTGATGAGCTGAAAAATCGGATAACGCAGGCTTGGAGTGAGCTAGACCAAAGCATCATAACCGCTGCAGTGCAAAAGTGGCGGATCCGACTAAACGCGTGTGTTGCAGCTGGCGGTGGACATTTTGAACACAAATTGAAATAGGCAAAATGTTAGTTAATATTTCATCTACAATTGTGCCAAATTTCGTAATAATCGGATGATTTTTGACCGACTTATTAAATGTTTAAAAAGGGTGCCAGATTTCCTGACTCACGGTGTATATAGGAAGCTTAGAGGAAGCTTGTGAGTCGTGACGTCAGATTGATTAACGAAAAGCTTTGGATTGTGTCATTTTTGTCTGATAAAAATTGGTAATGAGTCTATGACAAGTGTTTTTAACAATGAGGCTTATTACACGGTACTACTTATCCGGGTTATCCCGCTAAAAGTGTCTCCTACATAAGGGCCACACCTAATGCATATATGGGATCTCACATCTCAGGCAAATGATATCGGAATAAATGGTGTCGTGTAATAAACCTCAATATAAACAAAAGGATTCTTGCATTCTTTTGATATTACTCCTTTTTTATCAGACAAAAATACAGGGATCGCAGTTGGAAAAAATATAAATTCCGATTTCCCTACCATTAAATTGAATATTTTCGATTTCGAGTACGATTCCAATACCTTTTCACAATACCGATTCCAATTGACAATTGTAATGCTTTTTCCTAAAATGTTTTCGATACCAATTCCGATTCACATACCAAAAAATACCCATCCTATCCTTGCAGAAAATGACATAATCCTAATTTTTTTTGTTTAATCCCTGCTGACATCAGAAGTTTCTTCTAATACCTAATACACACCTGATAATGCATTTAAAAAAATAAACGTATTCTACACAGCCATGTGAAGGGCAAACAAACAATATGTCGAATTCAATTTATTCAGATAATAGTCTGAAAATATTGAGTTAATACTTAAATATAATATATAAACTATTGACATAATATTGATTTAGTATTTTAATTTAAAATATTAATAATAAAGTCAATTTTTATTTGGTTCATGTCTTTAACTGGATTCCGTATAATTAACCTAAACACATTTAATTTCAACTCATTTAACTCATGTGTGTACAAGGTATAAGGGTGACCCATAAGTGTATTTGTTGTAAAACTTATTTAATTAAAAATAATTGAAAGTTTGTAAATTGTATAACTGCTAGATAACGCGCACCAGGTTTCGTCATACAATATGGTGAATTTGATTGATGGTTTGGCTTAATACAGTATTATAAAGGCAAATTGCTAGAAGTGGGACGAATCCTAAATTTTCTCGAATCTGAATCCTAAAAGGTTCTCGAATCTGAATCCTAAAAGGTTCTCGAATCTGAATCCTAAAAGGTTCTCGAATCCTTGATATAAGAATTCTATATTATTCATTAAGAAGATACAAATAAATGAAACAATATTAAATATTAAATTGTTAATAATAATAAACCGTGTGACACTCAGGGTCGCCACAAGATGATGATATTGGTGATCTGGGTACAGAACATATAGAACATACAGAACATATTGTAACAATCGCCGTTTTTTGTTAGAGAACGCTTCTATTGGACGTCAATGGAGTTAAAACTAAGTTTACCAAAGTTTTTAACGTTTTTTTTTAAGGTTAGGATTCGAAAGACGAAAAAAGCGCGAAGATTCGAGTTTTCGAATCTCAAATATTTTTCAAGATTCGCGAGATTCGAATGGTCCATCCCTTAAAAAAAATACTATTTTAAAGTTTCTAGTACTTTTCTATTATTATTATTTAATGTGGTTTAAATACAGCTATATCGAAATCTTGATTACTCGTACTTTTGTTCTGGAGCAATATCAACTTGAAAGTAACTGAAAACAGTAACTGAAGTTACTGAACCACTTATTATTTTCACGTTGATATATGTTTAAAATAAACTTTTAGGAACATAAATTAAAAATGTTGTCAGCATAAAATGGTTTGAGATGGTTTTAAAGGTTCCGACACACTAATCTGTTGGGCAAAAAGATTATGCTTTTTTCAAACAAAAAGTCTGTTCAGAGGCTATAAAAAAATCTCCGAAAACTAGGTGAAGTGAGGCTTATCATCGGAAGAACTCTAGCCTTTAAGCAAGTCTTTTTGATGAAAAAAGCATAATTTTTTTTTCGTCTTACTGAGCTATGGTTTTTCTTTATGAAATATTTTCATTTTTGGTTAATTTTTGTACTCATTCAGATTAGAGATGGAACGATTAAATGTTTGGTAATAGTTAATCGAGCTCATTGTCATATTTCGTAATTTAAACATACACTGGAGCATGCTATATAAGCACAATTCCCTTTTGTAAACGAATGTCACCGCTTATTTTTTCGATGCATCTTTGATCAAAGACTTAGGTGCATTCGGAACATTCCGTTATTCATCGATTTATCCTGTGGTGTGACGTTACGTTGATATACAGGGTGTTCCGTTCTACGCTCCCACATTTTATGAGATTGCATAGCAGAAAGTATGAATGATAGGAAAATGAAACAATAGCAAATGTACGATCAACTTGATCAATTTGACGCAGACTAAACGCTCTTCCATTTAACATTGTCAATTCAGAATCTTTTTGTATTTTTAAGAAAAAAAATTATTGTTTAAAACCGACTGAATATCCTCAGAGTGATTGTTTTTATTGATTGATGTTTTTATTTTCATTTAGTACTGTATAGAAATGATGTGTTTGCTCCATGTAAGTTGTGATATCTTATTTTTCACCTTTGTGAAACCTCTACATGTGCCTCATTGTTAGCTTGAATTTCTTCCACTTTCTTCTCAGAAACACTCCGACAAGCTCTCCCAAAATGTCAAAATATCACTTGGTTTGATTTAAAATAAATTATTAAGTTGTTATACACCCATGTTAGTACAGTGTTTATCGAGTTCTACTGTATATTCATTCAATTTCAGGTTACCCAGCAATGTTGATCCATTCATCCTTTAATCCTGATCGAAATGACTAAAATTAATGTGAAATTGCAGAAACTTATTTCAAATGACGCAAATTAGTAAGTTTCTACAATTTAACATTAATTTGGGCCATTTTACACGAGTTTCTGCAATTTCAAATTGTGTTGGGTCATTTCACATTTGTCTCAGTAATTTAACATTAATTTGGACAATTTACATGACTTTCTGCAGTTTCAACTCATTTAAAATGTTTTACAGTTTCTGCAATTTTTGCGTTTTAGGGAGACCCAGATTTTAGTCTAAACATTTTTAAACGGACGATAGAAGGCTTTTGTCCTAACGCCTCGTTTTCACGATAGTTGCTGTCATAACAGCAACTATCACGAGAACTATCATCGTGAAGACCACATGGTAGTCACTATCACATTGTTGTGATAGCGCTATCACACAATCTCATTTTACTAGATAGTTGATACTACTGTCGTAATAGTAATAGTTGTTGAGTGACCCCTTGTAGGGAAATTTGGCTTCTGGAGGGAGAGGCAACACTGTTGTTGACTCAATAATATCTGTGAAGTAGACGTCACACTGTCGTGACACAACTATCATGTTACTTCAAGACATGTAGACAGTTGCTATCGTGAGAGTGAACTATCGCAATTTTCATGACAGCTACTCACATGAAAGAACTATCGCCGTGAAAACAAGCTGTGCAGAGTGATATATATATATGGGTTTTGCATGGACCGATTCATATTACTGGTCGTTTGTTCATAGGAATGGTAAGACAATGGGAAACTCGTTTGTAGAGGTTTTTTATGCATGAAAATAAACTTGTATTATGGGGCTCTTAATTTTTTGACAATGCATTATTTCAGCTACACCAATAACACATTGCACTTGTTTTTGGTTTATATCTTTGGGTTTTGACAATGCATTTCACATTCTGCAATTAGACTTTTTTCCCTGTGCCACAGGCCTTTAAAAGGTACAGCATAGAGCTGCAACATTTGTTAAAGGCAGGGTGGCTGATTTTTTTGATTTTTTTAAAAAAAATCAAATAAATCGATTTTTTTTATTTAAATCAGATTTTTTTGATTTTTTTTCATTTATGTGAAATATTAAATTTTTTTTATGACGGTGGTTGCAAAAATGAGTAATAATAACATTGTTAATTGTTAAGTTGTTAGTAAAATAATTACAAAACAAGAAAAAAGCACTCTTCAAGCACTTTTAATTTAACTTTCTAAACGTAAACACGAGCTTTGCAGCCTTTTCAGTTCCCAAAGTAAATCAGTACCTCAGAGATAAACTGTGTTAAGTCACTTTTTTTTTTTAAAAAAACACGATTTTACATCTTCATAAGATGTAAAAAAAATTTTAAAACAGCTTGTCAAGTTCTACCAGCAGTAAACAGTGTTAAGTCGAAGGTTTTAGACATCGGCCGCTAGATGGCGGTATACTATGTTAAGTCCTATTCCATCAATGAAGAGAAAAACTTTCAAACAACTCCACTGTAAAATTTAGGTTTGGTGACTTAACACAGTTTACCTCTGAGGCTCCTAAATAGATTACTATTACTATTTATATGTATGTATCTCTTTAATAATTTTTCCACCAGTCAATTGGGGATACTTCCTCAAGTATATCTTCCAAAAAAATAATGCATTAATCTCTAAACATAGAGAAAAATGCCTGGAACTGTTTTATTTTTATTGTAGAATTTAAATGTTGAAATAAATGTGAATATTTTTTTTTTAAAAAATCATTTGATTTTTTTAAAAAAAATCATTTGATTTAAATCAATGTGATTTAAATCACTGCCACCCTGGTTAAAGGTAATTTACATGTTTTCTGACAGTGTAATCCTAATGATAGATGAACTACAGTGGTAAAAATTTGCAAACCATAGAGCAAGCAAAGCACTATCCGACTTGAATGTACGCTAATTGAAGAAAACATTGCATTGTTAGATCGCATTCCTCACTAGAAATTCATGGCCATTCAAAGCCAATCAACAAAATTGAAAGCAAGAATTGATGCAGATTTTTGGTCCTTTTTTCCAAATGTATTTAGACTATGGGACGCTCCTCCTGTAAAATAGTTCTGTGTAGGACGATTTCAATTTGATGATGACGTCTAAATGACAATCATTTGTGATCGGCAATTATCCTCTTCCCACATGGCTCTCCAGCTGATTACAGGTGTACTGAGTTGAACGTGCATTTCAGTATTATTGTTGCATACAGTTTTGTAATTTTTTTTAATGTTTTGGCATTTGATGACATAATGTTCTTTCTCTGTTACTTCATTTATCGTTTCCATATGCAGTATATGTAGTATATTCTAAATGCAAGTAATTAGTTTTTCAATTATTAATTAGTAATTGCAATGCATTACTTTAAAAAAGTAATTTGTTGTAACACTATTTCTATAAATAACCAGCTGGATGACTTGACGATTAAGAGAATGTGCAGAATAACTGCATTAGATTGGAAAGTGGAATAAATATAAAATTAGCATTATTTTCTCATGCGCTTCTAGTGAAATATTGCTACACTGGCTTTAATATTCGCACACTTTCGAAACCAACCAATTTTCGGTAATCATCAGAAGGGTCTACAATGAAGTCGATTAAGCTAAATAAGGTGAGTTTTTTCGTCCCGAAAATGTGGTTTTATTCTTAATTCCCTGTAAATGTGCTTATCGCCTTTACACCGTATCGTAGCACACATATCTTGGCCTAATGTGGAAATTTGATAGCAATGGTTGGTTATTGGTCTGGTTGGCTATTTGGATGGATATAGTTGAGCCAACAGTTATTTATGACAGGTTTCCTACACATTGCCAACGATTTTCCAACACATTTTCACCATATTCGTAATATATGTTGAATACTGACCATATTCCAACATTGAAGTGACGTTGGTGAAAAATTGGAAAAACCGCATAAATCCAACTAAAAATTCTGACGACTTTACAACCCTGTAACAAAGGACAATCAACTGTTGGGCTTTCGTTGCCTGGCCAACAGTAAAATGACGTTGGACAAAAATTGGATAAACAACAAAAATCGAACTTAATTTAATGACTATTTTCCAACTCAGTAACGATGGAAAATCAACCATTGGCGGTTTGTTGGCAGTCCAATGGTAATATGATGTTGATCGAAAATTGGATAAAAAAGAAAAATGCAACTTAATATACTGATAATTTTATAACCCTATAAAATGGACTTGATTGTTCATTGTTACAGGATTGTAAAATCGTCAGTATTGTAAGTTTGTCAAAAGTTGGATAAACAAAAATCCAACTAATTTAAGTTGGATTTTTGTTGTTTATCCAACTTTTGACAAACTTTTCCAACTCAGACGAACAATAGCTACTTGACCGATTGGTTATTTTAATTTAAAAAAGATTCGTTTTGACCAATCAGAAAGCTTGAAGTTCATTTTTGGACTTAACAATATTCGATGAATATCGTGTTCTCGAGAGAGTCTGAGATTGGAGATTGTGGACAACAGTCATCGACTTTCAGGTGCTGATATTAAAAGGGGGATAGAAAATCGAAAATCATGTAAAAACTTGCAAGACCTGTCAGATAGTAGGAGAATCAAAAGACATAGTAAAGGCACCAATGAAATTAGTAATTACCGAACCATTCTCTAGAGTAGTTATTGATGTGGTGGGACCACTACCGGTTACAGAAAGTGGGAACAAATATGCATTAACTATGCTATGTAGTGCAACAAAATTTCCAGAAGCAACCCCCATGATAACTGCAAATAGGGAGACAGTGGTAGACTCATTGATTTGCATATTCTCCCGTATAGGTTGGAAAAGAGAGGTGCAATGTGATTTAGGGACCGTTTTCACTAGCAATCTTACGAATATATTACTAAAGAAGTGTGGAGTTAAGTTGATTCATAGCAGCCCTTACCGCCCGCAATCCAACTCAGTAGAGCGAATGCATGGGACTATGAAACGAGTACTGAAGGCTTTAAGCTTTGAACACCAAAAAGACTGAGACAAATGTCTCCCAGCAGCCATGTTTGCGCTTAGGTCGATCCCACACGAATCAACAGGATTCAGTCCGGCAGAACTAGTGTATGGGCGTAATTTACGATCCCCACTAATGCTAATCAGAGAAGTTTGGCAAGGGGAAAATACCGAACCTGTTATGGTAGTTGAATACGTGTTAACACTATTAAACTGGCTCCATAACACGAGGGAAATAGTAGAGGAGCACATGAAAACAGCCAAGATTGCTGCAAAGTGTTATTATGACAAAACTGCTAAGCGAAGAGAATTTAAAGAGGGGCAAAAGGTTCTTGTATTAAGGCCCATGCACACTAACAAATTACAAGTACACTGGGAAGGCCCGGAAGAAGTAATTAAGAAGATTAGCGAGACTAATTATCTTGTGGCTAAAACCACGAGACGAAGAAAACAATCTTTACTTCACATAAACTTGCTAAAACCTTTTCACGAAAGATTAGAATATGTGGCGATGTCCCTCAATGTAGAATAAATGCAAGGGGACATGGAAATACCTAGTTGTCTCTACAATTTACCACCCCGTCCCGAAGAAATTCATGACCAAATTGGAGAGGATGTCTTAAAAAGGGCAAAGAAAATTGGAGATCTACCATTAGAACAAAAAAAAAATTAAACGAACTAATAAATGAGTTCTCAGCATTATTTAGTGATAAACCTGGACTAACGTCAATAATCAAACATGATATCGAACTAACCTCATCCGAAATAATTGCTATGCGAAGTTACAGACACTCCCCCGCCAACAGGAGCTCATTAATAACGAAGTGGATAAAATGTTAGAAATGGGAGTAATCAGAGAAAGTAATAGCCCCTACTCCTCCCCAATGATCCTGGTAGAAATCCCAGGAAAACAACCAAGACCTTGTGTCGACTATAGAAATTTGAATAAACTTACAGTAGCTCAACAACATCCAATCCCCAATATCGAGGAAAGGGTAGAAATCATAAGTAAAGCTACTTATATCACAACTTTGGACATGCTAAGGGGATTCTGGCAATGTGAAATGACCAAGAGGGCAAGCAGGTATGCGGCTTTCAGCACCCCAAAGAGAAAATTTGAACCGACGCGGCTTCCATTTGGTTTGGACAATGCCCCTTTTACCTTCCAGTTGTTGATGGACAAATTACTAAAAGAGATGGAAACATTTTGTTTATCATATCTCGATGACGCTGCTATCTTTAGCTATGACTGGTCATCACACTTGCAACATCAGCGTGCTGTGTTCACACAGTTTGCCAAATCTGGTATTACATTACGTGCCGATAAATGTCAATTTGCAAATGCAGAAGTGGAATACTTATCTCACATTATAGGGAATGGCCAGAGACGACCATCTGAAATAAAGATCGAAGCAGTAACAAATTTCAAAAAACCAGTAACAAAGTAAGACATTAGAGCATTCCTTGGGTTAACGGGATATTACCAACATTATGTATCTGGATACTCAGGAATGGCTGCTCCTCTTACCGACGCCTTGCGAAAAACTGAACCTGAAAGAGTCACATGGAACGAGACTAGGGAAGATGCTTTTTTGAGATTAAAACAGTGCTTGACAAGCAAACCAATTTTAAAATCACCAAATCATAATCGGGAATTTATAATTCAAACTGACTGCAGCAACCGTGGAATGGGTATTGTGTTGTCCCAAATTTCTGAAGATGACAACCAAGAGCACCCAGTCCTATTTCTTTCTCGCAAACTAACAGTTAGAGAAGAGGGCTACAGTGCTACGGAAAAAGAATGTGCCTGTATCATTTGGGCCATCGAAAAATTGAAACCATATATCTGGAACACTAATTTCGTAATTGAATCAGACCATTCCCCATTAAGTTGGTTAAACCGACTAAGCAACAAAAACTCTAGGTTATTACGTTGGAGTCTAAGCCTACAGAGTCATAACTTTACAGTAAGATACAAGCCCGGGAGAAAACACACTAATGCCGATGGCATGAGCCGATATTTCGCATAAAAACCCAAATGCCCTTTACTACTAAAACGACCTACAAAGACAGAACTTATCATTCCTATCTGACCGAATCTTGTCGAATCTTATAACAAATATTCTGTTAGAGTCTAAAATGTGTTATAGACACAAACTGGTGGCATCAAAAAACCAAATTTCATCATAAAGGCTAAAGCATAAACGAAATCACTATATACATAATTGGTTCCAATTCAATTCTTGAAATAATTCTTGTGTTTAAGTCACATAAGTAATTTATCACGTTGATCTCTAATAAATCGATTGGAGATAGATTTTGAATCTATTGGTAGTAGGATTGGCTAAGTGTAACGAATCAACTAAAACAACTGTAAAGTAAAAATATGCCTCATCACCATCATTAACGTCATCATCAATCTCAAACTCAATCAAGGGTGTTGATTATCGTTTGATATTCTTCGTCCATGGGCAACTGTTGAGACTAGTGACCAGGTGCATTAACAAAGAACATCCTAAAACAAAGAACGCGGAATTATGTTGACAACTGTTGAGACTAGTGACCAGGTGCAATAACAAAGAACATCCTAAAACAAAGAACATGGAATTCAATAAAATAAAAAAGATCCTGGAACATCCTGGTACTACATCAAGGAGTGCCTTTTTGAACAGAGAAGACAGAAAGGACAGAGAAGACCGAGATGCGGAGGACACAACACCACAGATGAAGAATATTGTGTTACTTTAAAAGAAAATAGTATCTCGATGTAAAAGATAAATAAATATCGAAGTTATAACAATAGGAACAATTTTTTGCTTAGTAAACACGTTAGCAGTGGAACCTTAGACTACTACTTGAGTGGACTGGCAACTCCCGAAATTTTGTGTTTGACAGTTATGCACCGTCGTTTTCCAAGTGGCGCCCCTAGCGGGACTATGATATATGAACTTTAATAGTAAAAGTCAAGTTTTGGACGAGTTCATTTTGTAGCTATGTAGGGTGTATTTTTATATATTAGTATAAAAAGTATGGCTGATGAAGAACTACAGAGGCATAGCCTCCTATAGATACTATCTATAGGAGGCTATGACACAGGCAATTAGAAATCAGGAGGGAAGAACAGAAGTTGGCTCGGCCCTTTTTATGATGAACAAAACTTCTAATTGGTTGGTTATGTACTCTGATGTCACATCAATCAACGTCGAACCACACAAAAAAACAGACTTTCACTCGCGATTTTTTTTTTAAATAATGCCACCAGACAGAGCTGGCATCACTTTTGCCTATGAACATGCATTTAACACTTTAACATTTAGAAGATAGAGAGTTGCCAGTCCAGTAATGTAATAGTCTAAGGTGGAACATCTAGTTCCCCTTTCTTAATTGACTGCCCTAAAGAACTCGATGCAAATGTCCCTCCATCACTTTGTTGCCCATATCCTCCAATGTGAACTTGTAGCATGCATCTGCCACAGCCAATAATATTATGGAGAATGAACCCTACATAACAATTAATTTTTTGTTCACTGAAAAATTGTGTTATGAGTGCAAATACACATAACATTTTTTATTCTTCTATAGACCAAATTCATCTTATATGTGCAAATAAGCACATAAGAGTTTTTTAAATTGTTTGTATGCTGCCCTACTTTTACTAAAAATGCTCAGGCACCTTCCCCACTCATATTTTTATTGTTAATATTTTCTTTTTCTTAGGGGGTACAAATCTTAAGCTCTAGTAGAGTACCAAAAAACAGTTTTTGGATAATTTTAAATGTTTTAACAAAAAATCCCAGACAGTTTTTTATATATATTTAACAAAAAACCTATTAAACATTAGTAAGACAATATTTCACATTGTCAAAGACTTAGTCTTAAAAGTACCCTAACTAGTGTTTTTTATGCCATAAGTGTAATTTTTTTTGTATTCTTAAAAAATTGTGATTTACAACAAAGTAACAAAAAACCATTAACATTATTATACTTTTACCTTTTTTTATATATAACAGTTTTGCACCCCATGTAAACTTACACTATATATCATTTTAATAATTCTAAATCCATTATAAGCCCAATCCATTAATCTTATATTTTTGTTCATTTTTTTGTATATCAGTCTTTAATGTAACTAACCAATCATAGCTTTGGAAACTGGAATCCAGCCCTCAAAAAACTGAATAAAAAGAGCTGTATTTCCAAAAGGAAAGACAGACTTCAGAGGAGCTCATCCAGAAAAAAAAAAGATATCCCACAAACTTTTTTTTGGTCACTGTATTTTACTGGTCGCTTTAAGTTGGTTCCCATCTGGGGACTTTTTATTTTTCACAAGTCAACCGGGTCACAAGCCCAAGCACGAGTAGTCTGGACCCAGCTTAAGACATTTACCAGAAGTGCCGTGCATCTTAAAGTGCAAGGGAAACAGAATTTATTATTCTATTTCTATTTTGCTGGTGGTTTTTCAGTATGTGTGATTCTGCAAAGAGAGAGAGAAAAAAATGTGTCTACTGAATTACTAACTAGTTACACTTTGCATCATTTATATGTAAATAATTTTGTATTGAAATTATTTCTTTACGATATGTTTTTGGCAAGCGAATTTTCTCATTGTTTTGTGATAGATAAAAGCAATCACAAAATTACGGCATTCCTATTAATTAGTGATGTTTCCGATAGTGAATTTTACTATCGGTGGATACTGGCTATCCGATTTTATTTTTCTGTCGGATAATGGATATCCGTTGAGATAATAAACTGTAACTGGAGCCTTAAGATATGTTTTCATTATAGATAATTTTTTCAGTTTTTACACAATTGACAAAATACTTGTTTTGTATCATGGTGAACTGTGAAATTGAATACTCATAAATCGTTCAAGTTACTTAAGTGAATAATTATCGGTATTTATTACAAAAATTCAACCTAACAAGTATTGATGTTTTTAAGTTAAAAGCGGCCGATTTCATAGGTAGAAAATGGATTTATTTCGTTCAGCGTTGGAAAGTAAATTTCCAAAATTAATGAAGTTAGGACAATGGAACTTCGAACATTTATTACATACATATGAACCGGAAGAGCGACAACGGAAATGTTGCATAGTAATACTTTCCCAGTGAAGTCTGCAAGATGCGTGTGTGCGATGCGAGATTCAAAACTTTGGCCAATTGAAAGGGGGTCTATGTAGGAAGGTAACATGCAAGAAGAAGGTGTTAACTGCTAATCTATCGATCCACTACAACAATCAGTACCTACTAATTTCCAATTGTTCTCCAGACTTTCATTGATAAAGTGGTTAAATACGAAGGTTTTATGACGAAGCTCTAAAAATGATAGTGTTCCGAGGCACTTGACAAAAAATGTTACCTGTCAAATACATGCACGATGGGTCCCTTCAATTCAAAGATCTTTCTAATAGATGCACACAAGCCTACGAGCATAACGAATTACTGTAATTAATTTACTTTGAAGTTTGTAAAGGAAGATCCACATCAAGCTGACAAAAAACAAACTCATTGTTTCGAGATAATAATTTTAAAACATTTCTGCGACTTTCGTTTTTTGTCTACAATTTCACAAACTATTCCATTTCCAGATGTAAGTCGGTAAACATGAAGAGGTTTGTGTGTTGTAACAATACTACGGTAACATTCTTTCAACTCTTTATCTTCTGCCGAGTGGACAGTTAATATTAAAACAACAACAGAACAGTTGTGTAGTTTACGTTTACAGGACAGCTATAGAAACAAAAACAAAACCAGATTTTGTTTGTGTTGGTGTCACAAATATGTTTTTCTGACATATTTGTTGTGTTTTTGTCTCGAACTGATGTTGCACTTTTCGCCAGCATGATGTTGATCCGGCATTATATGCAAAAAAAATCACACTAAAGCTGCTTGGTGACGCGGCTCGACTACTAGATCAGTGACACGGCGCAGAGAAAGAACGGCTCCCAAACAAAATGCATGTAAATGAATGAAGCCCCGTCCATTAGGGCGGAAGCGCAGACAAGTGTGGAGCGACACCGCTCTGGAGAAAGTCTGGAACTTCTTGATTGTTCCCCTCGCACTAGGTCGGTGCCGTGCCGTGACACCGAGCTAGTGGGCGAGCAGCTTAAAAATTAAGTCGTTTTTTTAAAACACACATTGTGTCCTAAAATGTTTGTCATCGCATTATCAAAATTTCTCATTTATAGTCTACCAAACAAATCAAAGCAAATATGAACTTTAAAATATGAAGAAAAACTTTCGAAAAATAACCTTTTGGGTACTGCCTTTTATCAGATTGGATATCCTGAGAAAAAAAATTTCACTAAAAACTGGAATTGTTTGTATGAAAAAAACTTGAAAAACTGCAATTGTTTGAATGAAAAAACTTATGCATTTTTAATTTTTTTCGAACTCAAGTCAGTCATTCCAACAAGAACTCATACAAGGTTTTTAGCTTGGGACTCGATCGAAGGAGCTGCAGCTTATGAATGAAAAAATACGAAACAAGTTTAAAAAAATGTTTCATTAACTTTCTTTCAAACGTTTAGCTCAAAATCACAACATTAAAAACAAACAAACAAATGTAATTCATTCAAAAGGTAGAATCATTTTTGTCCGAGTCCCAACCGGAAGATTCTATCACATGACCTATACTCTCAAAGTCACGTCTTACATCGTACTCGAAGTCGTCGTCGCCCGGCCTCTTCCTATTCACTTCGTACGTTTCATTCATCAGAGCTTTTTTTTCTTTGCAGACTCTCGTCATCCAATTTGTTAAGGTATTCGTTCGGATTGATGGCAATCCTTTCCTCTTCTGTCTGCTCCTCCCCGTCCTTGATCCGAGCGAGCGATTCCTCGACGGTGAACCCTTCCGTGTACAACTGGATCATCCGAACGAGTCTTTCGAGCTGAACCGAAAACACTTCCGTCAAGTACCTTCAATGTCGATCCTTGAGATATTCGACATTCTCTTTGACGCTCGACAGCGAAGTGAAATTACGAAGAGGCATCACTCGCTCGCGTAACTTCTTGTTTCCCCCCGAGTTCTTCGTAGTAGATGACGAGAGCTGCCGGTTTGAAACGAACTCCACATTTCTTCACTCGAACACGGTCCACGTCGTCGTTCATCGTCGTAGTAACGGTATTATCAAATTAACTAAAAAAAACATATATAGTATTTATCTACTATTGCAGTAATATAATTATACTATAAGCCTTAGGAGTTGCATGGTATTTACTATTAGTGGCCACTGCTGGGCACTGCATTGTCCATTAGAAGTCCTACAAGTGATTCCAGCAGACCATTAATTACTTCATGGAGTGAAATCTGGCTTAAAGTCGGGCAACTCAAACCAACTAAACCAGGAGATAATACAGGTGAGTAGTGTCAAACTTTAGACCAAAGGTCAAACCGTCCACATTATCCGACTGAAGTTATTCACACGCAATTAGAAATCGGGACGAACAGAAGTTGGCTCCGCCCTTTTTATGATGAACGCAACTTCTAATTGGTTGGTTATGTAGTCTAACGTCACATATTTATTCTACTTTTTTTAAAAAATAACAATACACATTTAAGTACATTCATTATACATAATTATAGTCTTTTTATCATCTTTGCATGTAAAATTTTACATAAAAACTAAACGAGAACCGACTTAATAATACGTTAAAAACCTCCAAGACGTCGTGATGTAGAGAAACTGACTGAAAAAGTCCGTTGCTGTTCGTTTAGTACGAAAAAACATATAGAATTTAAGGCTAGCACTTTGGCAACAATGTCATCTCTCTTGAAGTCGACAGTGTCACTCAAAAGAGACAAGAGTCCTCTAGAGAAACTGTTATGGAAGGGTCGATCACCGAAATCGACAGACTCGATGGTGGCCATGAACGGCAATCCTGGTCATTCATAATTCCTCGTTCGGTTTTAAGGGCTGGTCGAAGGATTCTCCCGTTTTTGTTGTGGACTGATAGTTTCATTGACTTTTAAGGAAGATCCTATTTAAGTTGTCTGTTTTTGTGTTGACTGCTGCGTGAGATTACAACGGCGTTACATTCAGATAAAGAAAAAATTCACAAAGAAACATAAAAGTTAAAAATGGTAACTTTAAATACGAAGTATGAGAATGTATTTAGTTATCGAAGACAGCGAAGGCGAATAAGGTTGTATAGGATGAGAGATTCAATGAGGTGCCGATGGAGTTGTGTTCTGTTTATAAATAACATCATTATAACTGGGTGGTGGTTCCTAAGAAAAATGACAACAAAAAAAAATGGCAACAATTTAAGATCGAAACATCCATTTGATTAACTTAAAACAACAACATTACGTCAAAATGAGTGGGGCCTCTTGGTGAAGGTGCTGTTAGAGGGTACGTTTCAGGTGGCTGATTTCCGCCTTGCATCGGATAAGAAGAAGACTCGTGTGATGGAGGAGGTGGTGCACTGGGAGGTGAAAAGATTACCCGTCCAGTCATTAGCGTAGGTGGAGGTGCAGTGTAACTGGTCGGACCGACGTATTCTGTTGTCATTACACCATTTACAATAACGGCACGGGTCCTGCTGTTCTTTTCGTAAGAGTGTCGTAATCGTGCGCAGATAATAGCCACGCAAAAGATTATAATGAATGCGATGAAAATGACAAACATAATCGTTTTCGCTGGAGTCCATTGTCTTCGGTTTGTACTGCTGTAGTTGTAATTGTTAGTCGAACTCCTGCTGTTACCATATCCGCTACCACTACTATAACCACTACCGTAATTATTAGTTTCGTAACTGTTAGATCCATAATTGGTTCCGTAATTCGTTCCTTTATCGATTAAAACGGAATCAAGTGTGAATTTTAGTTCTATAATGTTAACTTAAAAATCATTAACAGACCGTGAGATGATGGAGCGTATTTTGTTTGACATTTTGGCAAGCCAAAATTAAATGTATGTCCAAATCCAAAACTTGTTGTCCATTTTAAGTCTTCGGAACAACGGATCATATTCAAAAAAGCGCTAGTCGTTTCGTAACCAGAGGCACAAACGTATTTGTATTGTGTTCCGATTGGATTTCCCGATTCCCAGCTTAAAAACTTCTCGGCCTGGGCGTTCGTAACTGTCGGAGGTGGTTCACATTCTTTAAAAACAGAAAGACGAACATACAGTAAATGAATAAAAACACAAAAGTCTCAGTTTCGATTCTCTGATGGACCTTTAATGTGACATATTGTGAAATTATCCGAAGACCAACTGCCACCGTGCATACATTCAAACGGTCCAACCGTAGAATCGTTACTCAATAAGTAATTTTGGTTGCAGTTAAAATTAACGACAGTTCCAATTCCATAAGCCATTTTTGCACCCTTATCGATTGGAAAACTCGAATTTCCAGCCAATATGTCCGGACTGGCACCACTGACGTGTGGTAAAACGCAAAATAAGTCCGGATCTGAAAGGAAAATGAATTCATCAATACGTATACGAAGGCAACATTTAAATGAATTGACATTTACCTATACAAATTTGTATTTTACAACAACGTAAATTATCCGCATCTCCAGTCCACCTTCCTTTAAGGCATGTATACGTTCCGTTACTGTCTTTTCCTTTGGTAAATCCCACGCCACAGGTGTAAGTGACTTTTGCACCACTCTTGTATCTTCCGTTTGGAAGTCGTAGTCCAGTGTATTCGTTAGTGGCATCTTTAATGTCTCGAGGAGTGCCACAGTTGGAACCTTGTTATGCGTACCAGTATGAGGATTAAATTCTACATTTGGCACAGTAAATCACTGTATCGAAATTAACCACTGGCGTCGCTAGGGACCCGCCAGACCCGCAACTGGGGGGGGGGGGGGGGCAGGAGGTTTGGGGGCGCAAAAAAAACGGAATGAAAGTCGATGTATTTTCAAAAATAATTGAATAAATTAAGCAAGTGATTCCGAAAATTCATTTCGTTTATTGTGCATAGAAATTTTTTTTAGGGGGCACTATTTTGATGAACAGCGGAAAGGTCCGAACAACGGTAGGAACAGTCGGAAAATAGTAGGAACAGTCCGAAGGTTTGGTTTAGTAAAATTAAGTTGTTGCAGGGGGTCGGCGCAGACCCCGACTTTTTTTTTTTAAATCAAATTAGTCCATTGTTCCGACTGTTCTGTAATTTGTTCAATGGGAGGAACGGTCGGAAAAATGGTCAATTTGATTTAATAACGCTAAAAAAATGGGAGGCTGCGCCCCCAGCAACAAGCTTCATTTTACTAAACCTAACCTTCGGACTGTTCCTACTGATCCGCCGTTCATCAAAATAGCACCTCAACCCCCCCCCCCCCCCCCAGTATGAGGCTAAGTGAAGGGGGACTTAAAGAGAGCGCAACGTTTTAAGCAGCCCGGGGGGGGGGGGCGCAAAGTTTTACGTGACAGTAGAGGGAGAGGGGGAGCGCAACCAAGCCTAGCTACGCTACTGAAATTAACTTACCATTTGCAATGGACACCAACACTAAAAGGCACAGTGTTTCGAATAGTAATACTGTCAGATTACGCTTGACTATGACCATCTTATTGGTCATTTGCAGTTTATCTGATTTCGTTTGTAATCTCACAAATGTCAAAATTCACTTTAAGGATGTGACAACCTATACCGTTACCAGTTCTAGGCACATCATAGTAAAATTCGAGCTTGCGTGTGTCTTGTGTGATTAGTCCACTCAAAGGGGTATAATTTAGATGAAAAAAAAAACCTAATTTCTCTTCTCCATTCTTTACACAGGCGCCTATGTTATTCTATGGTTTTTTTTGTGCGCTTGTTTGTGTCCTCGTTTTTTTAATCTTCTCCGAGGGTGGGGAGGGGGAAGATATCACGTGGTGCTATGATGTCACGGGTGGGAATGTCTTAAAATTGATTTTCGTCTGCTTAAAAGTCAAGGATAGCTAGGTTATAAAAATAAACTTAATTATCCTTGGTAGAAATGGACCAAGTTGATCATAAGTTTAGAGAATTCGATAAAATTCGCATGCAAATTCATGATTTTTGTGTGCATTTTATCAGTTTAGGTTAACCCCGGGTTTTACCAGTTTAGCCAAATCTCAGTTTTTTCATCAGTTTCAGCAATTTAATAAAATTATCATAGAATTTGATTTTTTTTTTCATCAGTTTAGTCAAACCCCAGTTTATTTCATCAGTTTCGGCAATTTGATGAAATTTTCATACATTTTTTATCAGTCTAGGCAAACTAGTTTTATCATCAGTTTTGATAATTTGACGAAATTCTCATGCGATTTATGATTTTCTTTGAATTTTATCAGTTTAAGCAAAACCCCAGTTTTATCATCAGTTTTAAAATACATTTTTTCATCAAAGTTTTGAATTAATTTTCATAAATATCAATAATACACAATTTATTTCATAAAAAGTCTTTCCAACATTCCAGCAGAGGTTCAACAGTAATCTTTAAATGTATAAAGTGAATATAAACTTTTTTTTCATAAGCAACTTAAAAAAAAGTTCGTTAGAAACTAGAATAATTATTTTCATATTTTCATGACAAATTTTCTTTTACGAAATGTAAAAATGAATATCACAAGAACACTGATAGCGAATTATCAGGTTAAAAAAGAAACACTTGATTCGAGTACCGAGGAAGAGGTTGAAACACCTCTTCTCATGTACAATTAATCAATTATCCCACTAGAAAATAAAAGCAATTTGAACATGCTAAATTCAAGCCACTTCGGCAACGTGCAACCCCTCTAGTTTATTATTAGACGAAGACGGTGTCATCGAGTAACACTCGAATGATTCTTCGAGAGAAATCGATACGGACGGACGTCTGATTACCGAACAGGATGGGCCGGGTGATGGTGGTGGACGTGGTTCATTCGATTCGTAATCTCCGACACTGTTATACGATATGGACTGTGGTTCAATTGTAAAACGGACACCACGTCTTCTTCGAAGTGGAATGTCGGTAATGTTCGACAGACGAATGCAACAAACGACAACCGTCAGAATAACGGTGACCACAATGACGACAAGAAAGATCTTATTTGGATTCATTCCAAAATGAACGTTATCTAAACCTCCGTCTTCTTTACCGTTTCCACCTTTTTTAAACAAAAGATAGAAATCGTTATGAAGGCGAGTGAAATTCCTTTCGTATTTTCAGTTACCGTCGTGGTCCATCCATTTGCATTGAGGCAACATTAATCGATTGAAACCTTGTAACATCGACTGCGACATCCAGAAACCGTTATCACAGTGGATCGTGTCTCGAAATTGCATAACGTAACCACTTTCGCAGACATATTTCACTCTGAAACCATTTGGATAAGTTGTTGACAGGTAGAAAGAAATCTGACGAGCGTGTTCCACAATCGGAGGCCGTGTGCAATCTAAAACGATATCTGTGTATGTTTTTATCCGTTCCACTTTTATTTTTGAACTCTTTGAACCCCTTTTTAGTAATTACAGGACACACTTACCAGCCCAAGAAACATCAAAACTGCAAAGAAGAACAATTAGGTTACCGTAAGATACGATCTTAAACATTTCAAGAACGTGAAATAATGAAAAAAATAGAGAAACCGTGAGCCGCTCTTGGAATTAAATGGCTGGCATCTGATTAGTTTCGGTAGTTATTATTGAAATATAATATCATCATGATCAGCATCATGGGAAGAGATGTTATTATGAGAGTGTGCCCAATACATCTATCTCTTCCTAAAATTTAGTTACCCTTTGTCACTTGTATGAAAGATGATACTATCTTATATTTTTATATTTGTGCTTTTTCTTTTGCTTTATGTCGTTGAATCACATGTTAGAACGTCATAATTAAGCCGATGGTGATGTTTATATATTAATAAAAAAAACTTGTCAAATTGTCAATATATAATATTTTACTTTTTCTGATTACAGATTTTTTTTTTAAAAAAAAGAAAGGTTTTATGATTTATGAAGAGCACATTTACCAAACTCTGGTTATTCAAGTAGTATTTGAGAACAACATACTAAGGGGAAATTGAAAGTGTGTTAGAAACTAGAATGGGTAGCTGAAACACTGAATAAGATTTGCATGTTCATATCTTTCAAAACCTTTTTACTAGAGGTGGAACTAATCTTCAATTTTCTCGAAACCGAATTCTAAAAGGTTCTGGAATCCTTCATATAAGAATCCTACATTATTCATTAAGAAGATACAAATAAATGAAATAATATTAAATGTTAAATTATTAATAATAAAAAACAGTGTGGTTTCACTCAGGGTCGCCACAAGGTGATATTAGTGATCCGGGTACGTACCACAGAAATTGCAACAATTGCCGTTTTTATTAGTGAATGGTTCTTATTGGACGTCAATGGAGTTAAAACTAATTTTACTAAAATTTTTAACAATTTTCTTTTAGGGTAGGATTCGAAAAATTCGAAAAGCGCGAAGATTCGAGGTGTCAAATCTCAAATATTTTTCAAGATTCGCGAGATTTGATAATTAAAATATATCGTCTGCTTAAAGTTTAGTTATTTTTTTACAAAAACTCTCATAAAAATCTCCTTTAAAAAAATATTTCATCACGAAAATAATCTTACTGTAAGGGATTGAAATCTTCCAAAATAAGCTTCTTATGCAAGTTTGAGAATTAACCCAACTTTAAGCAGACAACACTTAGCGAAAGATATTTTTTGTAATCTTTGCCTATAAAGTTTATTTTGAAAGATATCAACATGCAAATATCCTTGAGCCATTGAACTACCCTTCTAGTTTATAAAACCCATTCAAGTTTATCTTAATATTGCCCTTGAAAGATAGAATAACAAGAGTTCAAGGGTCGGGTTGCACTTTAAAATCAACTTAATTGGCGATATTGAAAGTATATTTAGATATTTTTTTTGGACATTTTTCTTGAAAAAAATGTCCACACATTCGAAAACAATTTTATCGAAAATTTCCACTATAAATAAATAAAAAAGTGAAATGAAATTACGGTTACAAAAAATACAAATCACGAATTTTGGGGTTTTTCTGAAGGGATTTCTGCATCTCGCATTTGCGGACATAAACCGACAAGAAGACAATTCAGAAGCCTATTCTGTTCTTTTAAATGTTCGGATTGTTTAGCGGCCGCTTCTCTTATCGCGGCTGCGATCGAATTGGAAGCTTCTTTTACGGTAGACTCGAACGCTTCGATCCTGAAAGAACGATATTTACATACAAAGTTAAAGAATAAAACAAAAGAATCGATCCGAAAAAATAATCATAACAAGAAAAATACCTTGAGAAGATTCCTTGCTGAAGTTCGACAAAATCTTGTATTCCTGCATATCCGTTTTCATTGTACTCTCGTCTCTTCTTCGGTTGAGTCTCTCCATTTTCAATATGAACTGTGCAGCAAAGAGTAAAACTCAACATTAGTTATATTCTGTCACCTTCAGTTATCGTTAATATCAGTTCTAAGTGGTTTTTGAATTATATTTCAATCTTCATGACGATATTGTAAAAATTAAACGTTTCACTACAGTTTTGCACTTCATTATTATTATGATTAGGATACTTTATAAAACAGCTGATTTTGGAACTCTTGATTTCAGTTTTCTGCAGTTTTAGAAGAGAAACAAACACTAACGAGAAAATTGAATGTGTTAGAGACTAGAAACGGGTAAATTTCATAAAAAGCTTATGTTAAAAGCCACCCTTAGGTGATTGAGCTACCCTCCCTAGTTTCTAAAACATTGTTGAAGTTTTTCTTCGTTTTGTTTTCCTTATAAATTGATGAAAACGCTTAAGTTTGGTGTTTTTTTTGTTGTCCAACTTTGTCATGAAACGTTTACTTTTAAAGATACGTGATTCCTTTCTCTTCTAATTTCAAAAAAACAACTCTAGACATTCATCATTACCGGATGATAGCGACGAATGATCCAACGACTCTTCACCATCCGTCTCCCGTTTGATTGAAACCTTTTTTTTACGAAAACAAAATTGGATTAACCTGCCAGTAAATACATCATAAGGTTCCCAACAACCTTTGATTCTTGGGGAATTTAAAAAAATGGTAGAAATTCATATGTTTTAAAGTTTCAATAAGGTTATATACTTCACAATTCCACTGAATTTCATATTTGGTTGGAACCTTGGGTCATTTATTTAATAAAAAGTCCATGAACCTGAACCAACTGTTGCGGGACGTCCGAATTTGTGGCATCTCCTTGTACACTTCCGTCTTCCCAGTTGTACGATCGCTTTCCTTTGGCACATAATCCCTGCGATATCTGCAGGACTCTTTCCTCGAGTGGCGATAATGGTGCCGGACATCTCGATTCGTCTTCTTCGTTTCCTAATCTTTCTTCATCCGCATTCGTTCCGTCTTTGTGAGCCTGAATCTCTGCCGTTCTCGTTTTCATACGATATTTCAGTTGACTCCAACGTTTCTTGATTTCATTTCCAGTAAACTTTGGACCAGGAAGAGCACTAACGATAGCTGCAATCTCAATCCACTGTCTCTGAAAATCTTTCCTTCCTTCTCCTTTTCCTGCAACTAAATCTGGTCTCAGTTCCATTTCGTGAAGAAGACGTTCCACTTGGCCCGGTTTTAACATAACTCTTTCCTTTTTCTGTGCTGAAGAACATTCATTCTCGTAGTTCCAGTTGTCGTCGTCATGCATCTATAATTATATTTTAGCAAAATTTTTATAAATTAAAAAAAACATCAAATGCAATTATTTACAACACATACTATACGAACATCCATTCCAGGGTGTCCTCTATAAGAGTTCATAGTTCACCAACATTTGAAGCACGCGGTTTACGGGTTTAATGACAATGAAGAACCGTACTATGTGTTCTCGGAGCCTCGTAAACAAACAGTTCAATCAAAATTTGTATTTTTGTGCTAGCTAAAAAGGAAAAAAAGGCCTGAAAAGGTATTCTTGTTAACCTCAGGATCTAGGGTTGCGTTTATGAACTACGGACATTTATAACCACTGTTCCCTAGAAATTCCTATACATTCTTTAATATGGGAGTTCTAAGCTACTCAGTTCAACTGTATGAGCGCTTTAACTAAATGACGTCATATTTTTTTTTTTCGTGCCAAAAACTAATTCGGTGCCTGTGTGAACAAATTTTGAATTATTCTGCGCGCCTTTGGTGCGGTGGCGCATACGTGCCGCGCCCAAAATGTAACGTTTCAAATATTAATATTCTTGTTTCGAAACTTATCAGTTTCTGTTTCATTTGAGCATGTAGCAGAAAAAGGCTGTTTAAAGTTCTAGTGGCCAGTCGCTTTTCTACAGACTAGTACGTAGGTAGGTAGACAAAAAGAATGAAAGAGCAGGAAACCGCTTGTTGTTTGATTAACAGGCATCAAATGAAAGGACGTTCAACCAATAGAATTTAAGGAATATCCTGTTTTTAATCGATTTTTTTGTTACGTTTTTTATTCATGACATATACACGTGTTTTTTAAATGTCATTTTTTATCAGAAAAAAAAAACAACCCACGTGGAAAAGGCATAATATTATATCCATTTTGGACGATTCCATTTCACACGAATTGAGCTCACATGACGAAGAGGGTTGGAGGTGGAGGCTAATTGGTATGCGATTACATTGCATTCCTTTTATAGGTGCCGACACATTATTATTGGTTTATGTGGTCTGACGTCACATGCCCCGTCCTTTTCAATTTCCAATTGGTTGATATTTTGTCTGACGCTCATAAAAGGGTGGGGCAAACGACTGTATCTCCCTGTCTTTACATGCCCGTCATTAGAGGAGCATGTTTGCTGGCACTTGAGGATGGAAAAAAAAATTAATATTCCCAGATTTCATTATAGATGGTCCTGTAAAACATAAGGAAACCTTCAGGATCTGAGGCCCATCCAAGAGACCTGGACCCCTACCTGTAGGACTTTGGTCATTTTCAAACTGACAAAAAGCTTATTTTAAAATATTTCACCCGTTTAATTTTAAGCGCAGGACACATGCGGAAAATCAGCCAAGAATATAACTCCAGAAAAGAATTTTCGAAAGAATTTCAAATTCTGGCCGATTTTCTGGTAAGAAAAAGATTGGCTCAACTTTTTTTTTGCACAGAATCTTGTTTTAATAGTCTGACCAATTAGAGCATCTGAAACCACCTAATAAAATCAACCCCTCAATTTTTAATAAAGATGGGTGCAAGGTTGACAGGCAATCACTGGCGTAGCTAGGCACCCGCAGGACCCACAACTGTGGGGGGGCGCAGGAGGTTTAGGGGCACATAAAACGAAATGAAAGTCGATGTATTTTCAAAAAATACTTGAATAAATTAAGCAAGTGATTTCGTATCACTCGCTTAATTTATTCAGCTATTTTCGAAAATAAATCGACTTTCATTTATTGTGCATAGAAATTTTTTTAGGGGGTACAATTTTGATGAATAGCGGAACTCTTTTACCATTATCATATTGTAATTCATTTGACCCCCTCAGGCTGGTAACATAGAGAATTATTTAGGATGCTTGTTTTGCAGTGGATTTTTCTTTTCTTTCTATCTGACTTTCTAATAGTTTTGAGTCGGTTTACAAGTTATAAAGGGTACTTTTACTATACTTGTTCTCTAATTGTCCTGCAGACAGTGAAGACGGTTTTTTACCAAGAAAAATAAGTTTTCCTCACTTGTCAATCTCAGCCATTCTACTATGAAACAACCTATCGAACAATTTATAGAAATCTGTTTCTAAACAAATACTAAGTTATGTTTCGGAAAAAAAGTGTCCTCCAATTACTCTTGTGTTTTTATACTATTTTCTTGTAACTTGACCTTCTAATGAGTGTTTTTTTAGAAAAAATCGTTCTTCGATATCAACAATTCAGTAAGGTATCACCTTAAATTAACAGTGGAAGACAAGATTTGGCACCACCTGAACTTTCTCGTGACTACCTCCTAGACTAGGTCAGAAACCTGCCGGACCACCGTACCCAGTTCAGCCTTGTAAGCGAAGTTCCACTTCTTGGCCTGGCCGAGCTTCCCAGCCATATCCATCATCCAGACCTCCACGGCTTGCTGGTCAGGCAAGTCGTGGACCGGACCATTAGGAAAGAGTTTATCAATCTCCAACCTAGGCTCACGCCCAAACAACAATTGGTACGTAGACACTTCCATGCTCTCTTGCACCGCAGTGTTGTAGGCCCACACGGCGGTCCACAATTTCTCCCACCAATCATGTTGGTCCTTGAGGGGATCAAGGTAACGCTTGATGGTTTCCATCATGGTTTTATTTGTACTCTCCGTAAGCCCATTAGCTTGCTGATGGCGGCCGTAGCCCTTCGTACTGCCTTTGCCACGCCGTATCAGGTGAAGTAGTCCACCATAATTAATACATTGGTGACTCCACCCACGGATGCAGGAAACAGCCCAACGAAGTCCATTCCCCAGGCAAGAAAGGGGTACTCTGGAACTATCAGTTGCAAGGATCCTTGAGCTCTTGCGAACTGTCGTACTCTCTGACACACCAAGCATGACTTAACATACTCCACCATGTCACGTTTCATACCTAATCAGTACAAACAAGTAAGCAACCATTGGTATGTCTTGTACACTCCGAAGTGACCAGCTTCAGAGCTATTGTGCAACTTCCGCACACAGTTTTTGTGCGATTCTGTATGGATTTGATGGCATACAACTTGTTTGCCACCACAAACTTGAACCGTAAGTTCGAGTAGGGGTCGGTGAAGAGCTCACGCTTCACCTTGGAGCACCAATTGTCATTGGCCTGCTCCATAACCCAATCCACCTCGGAACGGATCCGGTAAACTACCTCACCCACGTCTGCCTCGACGTGTTCAGGCAAAAAAGGATCGTCAACTTCACTTACCAGATACCAACTCAGTCGGCATCCTCATGAAGTTTCCCCTTCCTAAACTGAATCTTATACCGGTATTCCTGCAACTGCATCTGCCAACACCCCAACCTGCCTTGCACGTTTTTGGCGGTCTGCAGATGACACAGAGCATGGTGATCAGTTACGATCACAAAGTCCCGGTTAAAGATGTAAGGTTGGAATTTATCCACAGCAAACATTATTGCCAAGCACTCCTGCTCATTGACAGAATACCGTGTCTCCGGTCCCTTCATGAGACGGCTAGCATAGGCCAGAACCCAAGCAGACTTGTCCTCAGGTAACATCTGGTATACTACGACACCTAGACCGTACCCACTCGCATCGGTGTGAATTAACACCTCACCGCATGGATCATACATGGTGAGCACCGGTGCTTTGGTTAAAAATGCCTTTAACCACTCGAACACTAGACCACACTGCTCCGACCAGTCAAAGGACGCATCCTTCCTGGTCAGATCATGCAGTGGCCTTGCGACCTTGGCAAAGTTCTTAATGAACCTACGGTAGTAGCCGGCCAGAATGAGAAAACTTTGGACGGCGGTCACTGTTGTAGGGACATCGAACTCTTCGACTGCTCTCACGAGACCCGGGTCCAGAGCAACTCCCTCGGCACTCACAACGTGACCGAAATATTTGACCTTGTCAAATCCGAAGAAACTTCTTCGGCTGAAGTTTCAGCTCCGCCCCTCGTAACAGTCTTAGGACAGTACCTAAGCGCAAGAAACTGTCAAAGGTGTTCCCAAGACGATAATATCGTCCAGATACACCAAGCAGCTCTCCCACTTATGTCCTGCCCACAACTGCCCACAACATGCTCTTTGCACAGTGGCAGGAGCAATACAGAGTCCGAAAAGCATTTTTCGAAATTCAAACAGACCTTGAGAGCAAATGAATGCTGTCTTCTGAATGTCTGGCTCCGCCATCCTGACCTGCCAGTAACCACTAGCAAGGTCCAGGGTTGCAAAATACTTCGCTCCGGCAAGCAAATCGAGGGCATCATCGATGCGAGCTAGCGGGTACTGATCTGCTTTTGTCTGGGTGTTCAGTCTCTGATAGTCCACACAAAAACGAAAGCCACCATCCTTCTTGCGAACAAGTAAGATAGGGCTTGCATAAGGGCTATGCGAAGGTTGGATTACCCCTGCATCCAACATCTTCGCTACTTCTCTCTCGATTGCACTTGCCACTGGAACAGTTCTTCGCAATCCCTCCCGCACCGGAGGTAACCCACCAGTATCAATCGTATGTTCGACGAGTGGGGTTTCCCCAGCTCTGTATAATCGAACGTGAAATGATCACGGCATTCCAGCATGAACTTTCGAAGCTGTGCCACCTCTTCAGGCTTCAGACTAGGTCCGATTTTAAGGCACTCTTCGAGAGTAGGATCCACTTCCAAGTTGAGGACCCGGCGGCCTTTACCAGTCACCCCTCTCAACTTATCTGGAAGCTCCTCTGTCCGGCCATCTCTATAAGTGGGGTTTCCCCCTCTCAACTTAGACAGACCGTCCAGTCCTACCACCAGGGCTGCCTCCACAGCTTGAGCCATTGCAACACCCTCCCCTGCTTCCAGGGCAATGCGTACGTCCGCAACATTCTTGAGCCATATATCGTAAGTGCCTTGGTCTGTGGCCTTGACAATACCTGCCACCACCAACAGACAACGGCCACCTAAGGCTTTACAATGGAGCTCTATGAGAAGCAGCTGTCCCGGGCCAGCATGCTCTACCAGACTCATGGATCATGGAATCATGAGTTGATAGCCATACGTTCTCCAACAGTCGCAGGAAACAAACGTCCCCAATCCTAATTGGAGAACAGGTCTCGGCGAGTGCGGGCTACACAATGTCGACCCACCCATCCACCTTTTCAGGATATGCAGGCATCTCTTCCGGTATCCCAAATGGAGGGAGTAGCAGAGGCTCCACAGAATCATGAAGCTTCGCCAACTCCTCCAGTAACGAGTTCGGAAGTGGTACTTTTTGCAAAGTACCCTGCAAAGCCTGATCGGCCAGTGCGGCATGAAGAGCATCTGGATGTGCGGTTATGGTGTTGATACAGAGAGACTTGCATACTCTCCTGCACAGCTGTGTTATAAGCACACACGGCGGGCCGTAATTTGTCCCACCTATCATGCTGTTCCTTGAGCAGATCAAAGTACCGCTGGATGGTTTCCATTACGGTCTTATTCGTATGCTCCGTAAGCCCATTAGCTTGCGGATTATACGCCATCGTGAAGTGATGCACTACATTGTAGCACTCCTGAAACTTCAGCAGGACTTTGCTGGAGAACTGGGACCCACGATCCGAGACAACAGCTTTCGGTGTGCCATACACCAAAAGGATTTCGTCATTGAAGAATTTTACAACACAAGCGGCCGTGGCCCTTTGCACCGCTCTCGCCACACCGTACCGGCTGAGTCAACCATAATTAGTACATAGGGAACAGCCTAGGAAACAGTCCAACGAAGTCCATTCCCCAGGTGTGAACTGGGTACTTCGGCACAATCGGTTGCAAAAATCCCTGACTTTTTGCAAACTCTCGTGCTCGTTGACACACCAAACACGACTAAACGTATTCAGCAGAAGCGTGAGCGCAGTCTCTGGTTGGTCTTAAACATCCCGAAGTGACCAGCTTCAGGAGTGTCATGTAGCTTCCTTAAACAGAAAGCCCTGCATGATGCCGGAACTGCCAGTACTGTTCGCAACCGATCCTGGATGGATATGATGGCATACAACAAGTCATCTGCCATCATGAACTTAATTGAGGGTCGAGTTGGGGTCAGTGGTGATCTCCTTCACCACTTTGGAGCACCAGCCATCGGCTGCCTGCTCCTCGACCCAATCCACCTCCGAGCGGACTAGGTAAATCACCTCACCTATGTCAGATTCGACGTATTCAGACAAAGAAAGGTCCGCAACGTCACGCACAGGATACCAACTCAAACGCCTGTCACCATTGTCGGAACATCGAACTCCTGGACTGCTCTTATGAGATCCGGGTCCGGAGCAACTCCCTCGGCACTCACTACGTGACCGAGATAATGCACTTTGTCAAAGCCAAAGAAACATTTCTTCGGCTAGAGTTTTAGCTCTGCCCCGCGTAACAGTCCCAGGACAGTGGACAGTCTCCCAAGAAACAGCTCGAATGTGTCCCAAAGAAGATAATATCGTCCAGGTACACCAGACAAATCTTCCACTTACATGTATGTCCTGCCAGCAAAAGGTCTAGAGCTTTCTGCATCGTGGCTGGAGCATTACAGAGTCCGAAAGGCAGTTTTCGAAACTCAAACAGACCTTGAGAGGAAATAAATGCTGTTTTCTCAACCATCCGAACCTGCCAGTAACCACTAGCCAGGTCCAAAGTTGCGAAGAACCTCGCACCGGCCAACGAATCGAGCACATCATCGATGCGAGGCATCGGATACTGATCCAGCTTCGTCTGGGAGTTCAGTCTCCAGTAGTCCACACAACAACGAAAGCCACCATCCTTCTTGCGAACAAGCCAGATAGGGCTTGCGTAGGGACTATACGAAGGTTGGATAACCCCTGCATCCAACATTTTCGCCACCTCTTTCTTGATTGTGCGGGCCGCTGGAGCAGTTTGACAATCCTTTTCGAACTGGAGGTTGCCCACCGGTATCAATTGTATGTTCGACCAAGGAGGTTTCACCCAACGCGGTATAATCGAAAACAAAATAATCTTGGCGCTCCAGTAGGAACTCTCATAGTTGTTTCGCCTCATCAGTCTTCATATTGGGTCCAATCTTCAGACAATCTTCGAGGGTAGGAGCCGTCGTTATGTTGAGGATCTGGCATCCACATACGGACGCCCCTCTCAACTTTGACTTGGCCTCCCCTGGTCGAACCGTTACCTTCAGCAAATCCTGCCACAGCCAACACACCATGTCCACCCAAGGTTTTGCGGTGTGGCTCCACAAGAAGCAGCTGGCCAGGGCCGGCATGCTTTACCAACCCCACCGATACGACACGTCGTACATGGGGTGGTAGCCAGACATTTTCCCTCAGTCGCAGGGAACAAACTCCCCCGCTCCTGATAGGAACTCTGACAAAATAAATAGCAGTGGTTAGTTTCTCCACACAACTTGGCTGGTGCCTTGCACCAGCCAAGCCCCCATGAAGCACAACAAAGGCAAACCAAAAACACAAAGAACAATGGAGGCCACACTGGCCTCCAGCTTAGATGAACTTTACAGGTCTCCTGCCTACAACACACTGCCCAAAACAAATGGCTGACTAGGCCATTTATACCTCCAGGCAACTCCACCTGGCGGGGACAGTGGTCACTTCTGACTTCTCACCCATTGACTCCAATGGTGAGAGGTCTGCTGGCACCAAAATGGCATCCGACCCAACAGCCTACTGCATGCTTTTAGGCAGACCACCATAGGGAGTTCGTCTACTCAATCAAACCAGGTTGCCACACAACTAACAACATATCTGAAAGCTTCAATCGTGTCATTAAGCAGGAGGTTAGATGGAAAAAGTTGCCTGCATACAGCCTTGTTTTGACTTTGTATTACCTTTCCTGTAATTATATGCATGAGTTTGAAAGGGCAGGACATCTCGGAAATTACCATGTTAAAACTGAAATGGTCTCTTTACCAAACGTTTTGACACCCCCAGACTTCTTGCCACCAGAAATTATAATACAACAGGCCAAAGAATTGCCAACATCATTGAATACAAAAGTACGCACCGTATGTTGCAAATTTCACTTGCTAAATTATGCTTACAAAAGCAGTGGGTAACACTATGCCCGTTACAGTGTTTTTTTAGTAAAAAGTGTGACAAATGACATGGTTTATACAGTGACAGCTAAAGCAGGAAAAATAAAATGCACATGCCCAAGTACCGGAAAATGCTATCATATAATTGCTGTGGAACTGTTTTCTTGCCTGGAAGACCAGAGTATGCCAACGTATAACTTGTCTTTAATGCGTAAGAAATCAAAAGGTAAAGAAGGCAAATCTGGGCAAAAAAGACCGAGGCCCAAAGAATACGACTACGATGTCATTGCTGCTCCTGATGCAGAGTTATCAAAAAGGGACAGTGCCTTATCTGAAACCTGAATAGATTCTCCAGACTCCGACTTTGGTGCTTTGGTCAACGTACACTCAACACCCAAAGAACTATCTGGCAAAATGTACCTTGCCTTGAGAAACACCTCAAAACCATCTGAAGGGGCCTCCATGGGATAGTCACACTAATGACATTGAAAAGCTGCAAAAACTGACCGGGACTTTAGCTTGTCTCCAGCCAAATGAATGGCTAGAGGGTGAAGTGATCGAGACTGCAATAGCTGGTGAAATTGAAGTTATGGACCTCTAAAGTGTTGCAGGGATGTGCCCAGCTTACTTACACCACCTGTACAGTTTTAATCAGTGGGACCGTATACTGGAACATGTGCATTCAATAATTGCACTGAACAAAGAAGTTTTGTTTGTTCCTTGCAACACAGACCCACGTGGCACTGGGATGCATTGGTGTCTAGAAATAATTACACTTTAAAATCATGAAATTATAATTATTGATTCCATGTTTTCTCTGTTATGTGAAGAAAGACTACAGTGCTTACTTTAGGTATCTTTTAACACTCTTAGCAGCCTGTTACTGTGTTGAAAATGTACAGTTCCATTGACTGGACTCCTTAAATCTGCATTGATGCACCACAACAAGACAACAGTTTTGACTGTGGAGTGTTTGTCGTGTTGTATGCATCATCAATAAAGAAAGGGATAAATTACAGACAACAAGTGGATTTGCTTGCTGCCAGGAGGTGAATTTTGGAATTATATGAAAAGAAAAAAAGAAGTGTAGGACTGCAAAAAGTGGCTCAATACATTGACTGTAATACAACAACTGATGCAGTATGTGATTTTGTGGAGTTAAAGAACTTCCTGCTGATAAGACCAATTACATTTTACCACACGAGCTACTCAAAACTAATAAATATCATTAAGGACTTGAAGTTTCTCATTGAAGGATGGACTGTTTGTGCAATGCCAGCGTGTGATGGTGACATTAACCATGCCAAAGTTGGTATCACAAGCATCATTTACTGTTATCGAATGAAGACTTAGAAAGTGTGACATATTTTAAATGTAAAACTTGTCAAAAGAATGAACAACAAAACATGTGAAAAGATACTGCTTAATGGCAATTTGTGTTTTGTTTAGCCGATTTCTGTTTATACAGTCAACAATCTTTACATTTAACTTTTGATTTATTCATTATTATTAATACAGAAATATTGCATATGTTATGCCAAATTTTAATTTTGGTGATTCTACATATTTTGTTTATTTTCTCATCGTTCAACTACTGTCATTTTGAAAGAAAAGATGAACCGTTACCGTCTTAAAATGACTAGTTTTTAACTTTTGTATTCCGTATTTTTTAAATAATAAGCACAAATAAATAATTGACAGATTTCATTGTATAACATTATTTTTAACATAAACTTGATTCCACATGAGGGTATTCTAAAAAAGGTACATTAAAAAATTGTAATGTGAACAGGTTGTATACTTTAGTAGCTATTCCAATTCAAACACGCCTCCCACACTCACAAACCCAGCAAATTTGGCGGAAAAATTTAAATCCACCACAACAACATATGATGCCATCGCATTATCCAGCGGTATCGTCTGGATATATGCCTGTGGCCGATGGTGGGACCCGTTATCAGACATGGGGAAGTGTGGGGCCATGTGAGGGGGTCCTAATAGGCCCCACCCATTAAATGAGGCCCAGAGCACGCACACCCAATTGCATGCCCAATGGCCACTACTACATTCACAGCATTCCTCAGGTATACAACAGGTACCACAACAGCCACCAGCCTATACCAGAGGGACAGTAGAAAATGCTGTTTACCATCGTAGCCCTGACGAAGGGATTTCAGAAAGAGTTGCCAACACGTAACCAACGAAGCAGAGAGGCCATGACCACACGGAGCACACATGAGCTCTCGATAGAAGAGCTCAATAAAAGATATGGCCATCGTCATCCTCTGGACCATCTTCAGCCCTTTACAGGGGGGGGACAAATCAGCACCTTCCTTGAGAAGTTCGAGGCTATTGCGGCTCTTCATGAATGGTCACCTGACCATCGCTACTTTTATATCACTACCTGCGTTAAGGATGATGCTTGGGACTGTTTGTCAAGAACCAGACTACGCAATCCTGGGCTAGACTGGTGGGGGTTAAAGGATAGAATGATGGAGGAATTCGGCCGGCCAAGTGAGAACCTACTGCTCAGCAAGGATCTTAAGAAACTTAAGCAAGAAGAGGGTGAGCCCACTCCGAACTTCATCCGGAAATTCATCAAAGTCTCCGAGAAACTTTATCCGGACATGGCTGACAATCTGCACATTGGACAACTAAGGGAAGCATTACATCCAATAATGAGTAAAGCTGTAGAAGCTGCTTCTGGATCCAACCTGCGTGCCTTTATCCACTACGCTGTCAATATTGAATGCACATTATATCTCGCCGGGAAATGGAATTTGAGGAGAGAAGAGGATGATGAAACTGGAAGTTCATCCAGGTCCAATCGTAACTCCAACAGAACATCTGCAAATACCAATCCATGTCCACAGAACAACAATCGGTCAAGCAGTTCCACCAATACCAACAATGCTCCGGTCACACGTACCGACCGGATGGGAGCCGCTCAGCCGGGACAAGGGGCTGGAGGTGCCACCAATAACAATAACCGAAGAGGGCACTGAGAGGAAGAAAGTCGATGAAGCTAAAGTTAAATGCTTTCAATGCCATAAATTGGGCCACTTTTCACGGAATTGCCCAGAGAGGAATACTGTCAACGAACTAACCAACGAAGGAATGGAGGAATTGTATTACCCAGATATAGTTGTAACAGCGGAGGGAGCAGAGCTTGCTGTCATCTATCTGGGGGACCGTATAAGCTTCATTCCTTTGGGGAGCCTTATCGCAGGGTTAAACTAAGCAAGGTGGAGACAGAGGGGGAACCTTCACCTGAACAAAATCGCGAACCCCCAACACCGGATGAGGAGACTACAGAAAAGGAAAGTTCTGAAGAGGGAAGTTCGGACAACACCATAGCCATCATCGAGGCAGTGAAGAAGATGAAATGGACCACTGAAGACCTACTAACTTGGTACGACATGCTGCAGAGCTACAAGCAGCATTGCTATGACAATGGATGCCGAGAAACATACCTAACCACTCCCAGAGACAGAACGAACTGTCTCACCGTACGGAAGCCTGGGAAAGATCCTACGAAAGGACGAGATCGAAAAACTCCAATCAGCTCCCCGAAAAGTCCTACAGTACAATAAAGCTGATTGGGCTAATTTTAAGCTCTTTGTAACAAATGAACTGAAAAATAAAATTAAAAGTGGACTATCAAAAGATGTAAACCATTCAAGTCATTGTTTGTCAGTGTCATTTCTAATGGCATAAATAAATTCATCCCATTCAAAAATGTAAAATCAAGCTTGGAACCAATTTGGTACACCACTGAGATACGCCACGCTCTTCGTAAACAACGCAAATTTAGATCTAAAATGAAGATTAAAATGAATGATACTATTAAATTGCAGTTTAATTCCCAGTGATGTCTTGTGAAAAGCTTGCTTAAAAAAGAACACTTAAACTTTACTAATAATGTCTTAGGGGCATCACTCCATAAAAATCCCAAGTTGTTCTGGAAATATGTAAAAAATCACAACAAAATTCAAAATAATATAACTTCAATTATAACACCACTTGGTGATGTCTGTACTGACAAACAGGTTATTGCAAGCACACTTAACGATTATTTCCAAAGTGTCTTTCATGCTAATGATGGCAATGAAGAACCACAACTTGGCACCTTATCTCATGTCATGCCTGATATAATCATAAACTCCACTGGATTACAAAATTTGCTTTGTAATCTAGATGTTAATAAATCAGCTGGTGCAGATGAAATCTCGCCAAGATTGCTAAAGGAGCTGGCCACAGCAGTTAGCCCTTTTTTAAGTAAACTTTTCCAAGATTCCCTTGATAGATGTATACTGCCTATGGCATGGAGGCAAGCAAATATCTGCCCAATTCTTAAAACAGGAGATAAAAATTGTCCAAAGAACTATAGACCCATTTCTCTGACCTCCATTGTTTGTAAAACTCTCGAGCATATAATTTATTCTAATACAATCAAGCATTTAAAAAACCATAAATTAATTCATGAAAACCAGCATGGTTTTCGAAAAGGCAGATCATGTGATACCCAGCTAGCACTATTCATCCAAGACATGCAATCTGGCTTGGATAGTAAGGGCAAATTTGACTTGGTATTTTTAGATTTTGCAAAAGCATTTGATACAGTGAAGCATTCACTACTAATTAAAAGAATGATGACTTTTAACTTAAATAAACAAGTAATTTCGTGGACATCATCATTCTTATCAAATAGACAACAGCGAGTCCAAATTGATGGTGCTGTGTCAGACTGGGCTAAAGTAACATCTGGTGTACCTCAGGGTAGCATTCTTGGACCACTGCTTTTCCTTCTGTTCATAAACGATCTGGCAGACAGATGCAACAGTACGATGCATTTGTTTGCAGATGATGCTGTTGTTTACAGGAGGATTAGGGATAATGAGGATAGTGAAGTCCTCCAAAGAGATCTAGACAGTGTTGAAGAGTGGTGCTCTGAGTGGCATTTACAACTGAATAGGAGTAAATGCAATGTTATGCGAGTTTCCCGAAAGCGAGAATCGTTCATGGCAGATTACACAATGGGAGATGGTCAGCTAACCCATGTTGATACCATCAAATATCTTGGCTTAACCTTGTCCAAGGACATGCTTTGGAAAGATCATATAACCAAAGCAGTTGCCAAAGCTAATCAAAGGCTGCAGTTTGTCCAACGCACCCTTAAACATTGTAAAGAAAATGTAAAGAAGGTCTATTACTTTACCCTAGTTAGACCTATCTTAGAATATTGTTCCCCAATTTGGAACCCATTTAGAAATAATCTAAAACAAGAAATAGAAATGGTGCAGCGTAGGGCTGCAAGATTTGTAAAGGGACGGTATGGGACTGATGCATATTTTTGGTCTTTTCTTCCTAATGTTATTAGACTATGGAATTCTCTTCCTGTGAATAATTCTTTGTTAGGACGATTTCAATTTCATGATGATGTCTTATTTTTAAATAATGACAATCAGTCGTGATTGGGAGCAATCCCTTCCTGCCACGTGGCTTTCGAGCTGATTGCAGGTGTATTTAATTGAATTGAATTGAATTGAGCTTGTTGTCGCAAAGTTATGAGCGACATCTGGAAATATGTAGCAGAACAATGCCTATACCCAAAAAAATCGGGGACCACAACACCGATGAGGGTGCACCAAGGATAACCGTTATCAATCGGAGTGAGATCCGGCTGCTGGTGGATTTTGGAGCATTCACCAGTGTCCTATCTGAATCCTTGGTCGAGGAAATGGGTTGGCCTGTTGAGCCAGTCTCCGCCACTCCCACAGTAGGAGTTGTGGGAGGCAGCCAGCTCAATGTAATTGGCCAGGTAATTGCTACAGTTGAAGTCGGAGGAAGGTCTGCCAGAGTCTGCTTCATTGTCATCGGAGGCAAGAGAGAGGCCATATTAGGACGAGACCTTGGAGGAGCTTTGAACCTCGTCGTAGAGCTGAAGACTAATAAAGTCTATTTCGGGGAGTCAATGTTTAACGAACGCATCTATAAACAATGCGTCAACAGCTACTTGAAAAGTGCAACCGAGGGGAAACCCACGGAGACAAGCCAGGAGGCTGTAGTCGGAGCACCAGAAGTCAAGGGACTCTTCGAATCTGACGATCCATGTACTCTTCGATCAGCAGAAGCCATTGTCATATCTCCAGGACAAACTGGAATCCTCCGAGTAGAAGCTCACAAGACCCTGGGACCTAAAGAAATCTTTGTGGTGGTCCCAGATGAGAAATTGAAAACTTGGAAGGGAATCTTCGTGACCCCTGGAATTATGCAGGGAGAGGGAAAACAGACTTCAATATCGAAATCCTCAACACCACCACAGAAGTGGGCATTGGAAAAGGCGAAATAGTAGCCCACATGCAGGCTGACTATTGCTACGAATCAGAGGAAGCTGGGGAGATAAAATCCATACATCAACCACTCTCAGATGCCGAATTTGAGCAGGCCATGCAAATCGGACCAACATTAGGCAAAGAGCAGAGAGCTATATTATTGGATTTACTCCATCAACACCACACCTCGTTTGCCTTCGAGTCCTCTGAACTGGGATGTTCGGACATCGCTGAACATCGTATTGACACAGGAGACTGCCCACCAATTTGCGAACAACTAAGACGCCACTGCCCAGCACAACGCGACATCATAAAAACCAATGTAAAAGAAATGCTGGAAGCTGGGGTTATTCAGCCATCAAATCACCTTACTCTTCACCAGTCGTGCTGGTCAAAAAGAAAGATGGCCAATGGAGGTTCTGCATCGACTATCGCAGGCTCAACAGTCACACCAAAGTCGATAATTACCTGTTACCACGTATTGATGACGCACTTGATTCCCTACATGGAGCACGGTACTATGCCACTTTAGACATGAAGAGTGGCTACTGGCAATTCAAAATTGCTCCAGAAGACCAGGAGAAAACAGCCTTTGTGACTCCGGGAGGCCTTTGAGTTCAAGCGAATGCCTTTTGGACTATGCAATGCGCCTGCTACCATGCAGCGGGCACTGGACATTCTACTGGCTGGGAACAAGTGGGAAACTTGTCTCGTCTATTTAGACGATATCATCGTGTTCGGGAAAACTTTTGAACAGTTCATTCAAAGGCTCGACCATATCCTCAAGTTACTTCATAGTGCCAACCTCAAATTGAACCCAAACAAATGATATTTCGGGTATGAGGAGGTCTTATATCCTGGTCAAATAATTTCTAAGGAGGGGGTCCAACCCGACCCTAACAAGGTCAGCGTGATTGGGGAGCTCCCAAGGCCAACAAATCTAAAAGAGACCAGGCGATTCTTAGGTATGGCAGGATTTTACAGGAAGCATATCGAAAATTATGCGCATTTTGCCAAGCCTTTGACTGAATTGACGCGAAAAGATGTACAATTCGAATGGACCATCGACTGCGAAGGAGCATTCCAACTGCTCAAACAAAAACTGACCGAAGCTCCGGTACTCGCAGTCTATGACCCGGAAGCGGAGCTCAGCATTCTGGATATGGTATAGGAGCGATCCTGTATCAAAGGTCCAGAAAGAAACCCTTACAAATGCTAGGAGCTGTTTCACGAACTCTAAAAACTGCAGAAAAGAACTATTCGACTACGGAAAAAGGAGTGCCTCGCCATCATCTATGGGGTTACAAAATTCCGTCCTTACTTGTTTAACAAGCCATTCACTATTGTCACAGACATTTGCTACATGAAATCTGCTAAAGGTATGGAAGGATGGCTAGGACGCTGGCAGTTACTCATGCAAGAGTACAATTACACAATTATCTATAAAGCAGGAGTGACTCATGTCGATGCAGATTGTATCTCAAGGAAGCCAGTGGATATTCCGACCCATTGGAAGTTACTACCAACCCCAGAAGAATTGCATGATGATGTCATCTTCAGCGTTAAACGCTGGGATTGGGCCGGAGAACAACGCAATGACCCTCTCCTAACTAAAATAATCAATGAGCTTCAGAACGCACCAGAATCTCCTCTTCACAAGAACTACGTGCTTGTTGAAGATATACTGTGCGCCATCAGCCATCAGGAAGGAGAAAGAGTCAAGCTGTTGCATGTAGTGCCAAAGCAACTCGTCACCAAAATAATCGAAATGCTCCATGACAGCCCAGAAGCTGGTCACTTAGGACAAGGAAAAACTGGAGCGGGTCTCTCAATGCTTCTATTGGAAGGGTTGGCAGAATGATGTAACGAAATATGTGCGAAATTGTCACATATGTCAGCTTTGCAAGAAACCCCAAGAGAAAATCCCAGGATTTCTTCATGAAATGAGGATCGGACGACCTGGGGAATTGACTATATAGGACCAAAATTCTTAGGAGGAGTTCAACATATAATCCTCGCTGTGGATTATGCTACAAGATATTGTTTTGCTCGAGCTGTCTGTAGACAAAATGCAAAAACAACGAAGAATTTCATCAAGAACACTATCATATATATGATCGGCACACCAGTACGAATATTGACGGATCGTGGGACATCATTTACTGCTCAGGAGGCTGAGGAATTGTTCACCGAATTGGGTATTCAACACTCAACTACCACCGCTTACTTCTCTCAAGGGGATGGGTTGGCAGAGCGAACTAACAAAACAGTCATGCAGATTGTTAAAAAGGCCCTAACACCAGGCAAGAAGCAAAAAGACTGGTACTTTCACCTGGTAACAGTGGTGTTTGCATATAACACTTCGCAACATGGGTCTTCGCAATTTACGCCATACCGACTAATGTTCGGTAGAGAAGCCAGGCTGCCAATCGACGAGGTCCCAAGTCTTCCGGAAACTGCTGATGTGGTCCGTGACTCTGGAGCGGTGGGTGAAATGAGAGACGTAATTCTGGAAGCCAGAAAGAATCTCCACGAAGCCCACTTGTGCCAGAAGAAGTACTATGATGAAAGAAGGAAAAAACCGATAGAGTACTGTATTGGACAACAAGTAATGGTCAAGGACCTAAGACCTTTGCCTGATGAAGTCAGGAAATTCTGCTATTCCTACAGAGATGGATATACGGTGACCAAGAAAGTGTCTGATACTGTATATGAATTACAATACACAGATGGCTGGGGAAAGACAGAGATTATGTCAACATTGTGCACATGCGCCCTTATTAGTCGGGAGAATGCGCTCAATGTAGTTGGAGGAATGATGTTAACATTAACGAGAATCGTATGTTCCCACCTCAAAGTACTCCTCTACCCAGTGATGTCATCAGAGTCTCAGACTTAAATACCAATAAAATGGATTTAAAACTTCACAGAGGTAAAAGGATTCCTTACCATCGATATTTGGGCTGAAAACTATCATCAGGGCGACTATCGACAAATTAATTTGCTTCGTTTAGTGAAAAACCATCCAAAAATAGCGGACGAAGATTAGCGCCAATATCTTCTAATAAAAATCCGCTAGGAGATTCCATTAACGAACGACTTGGATTCAGCCAAAAGAATCCAACTGATGTCATTCCAATTCCATGTAAATCTAACATGTTGGCACGAGAAAAGCAGTCCCCATGTGGAAGGGTACAAGCCAAACAACACCACGTGATAGTGACGTCAGAGATGGGGTTAAATGCTCATAGGAACCAAGGGGTGGCGCAGGAATACGCTCCGTTTCTTTGTCTGGAATTAGTTCCAACAATTGTGCCACTTCACTTCTAGTATCCAGTGCATGAGGACGTTTTTCTTGTTTTGGAATTTTTTTGGAATACAACAGAAAAGTTTTGGATTTTATCGAAAATCTTGGTGAGAAATAGTCGGTTTGCATCGAAAATCACCCTGAGTGTGTCTTCTACGGAGAATCCAAATTCAATTCTTGGACAAAAGCTGAAAAGTCTTTTTCAAGACTCTGTCCAAGCGGACTTTTCCATCACTCTCGAGTGGATACTGAAAATCTTCGGTGAGAACGTCATCCCTGCTGAGAACTACAAACTTTGCAAAGAAACCAAGACCCAGGGGCCGAAAACAAAAAGTCTTTTTCAAGACTACACCGGAGAGGATCATTCCATCGATCAGACAGGAGGTGGCGAGAAAAACTTTTCATTGCGATTTTTGCAGGCTTTGGAGATGAGTCATCGCCATCATAATTTTGGGCGTGGCCGCGACCAGCCTGAAGAGGATCGAAGACTTTCGGGATCCGGAGGTCGGAGATCCGATTCAGGATGGAAGCGGTTGCGACCAGGAAGCAGAAGGGTCAATTGCCAAGAAGTAACACTTCCATAAGACCAATGCAACTTCACGAATCAAAACACGCTCGGGAGGAGCGTGAGGACCATATTGACATCAGTACCATGCCTCTGGGCATGACTAGAGAGTTCCGAGAGTCATTGCATCCGGACAACGGATTCTACCCTGGTAGAGCCGCTCCTCCTGGATGGGGAAAAGAAAAACAAAACGACTTCCTGGAGGACCAAAAGACGGAAAAGATCATTCAAAAGCACCTACTGGCTGAAAGGGTGCAGTATCACTACGACCTCCGATATCTCCGTCAAGCTTTTTGGAAGCATGAGGAGGAAAGACTTCTGGGTTCTGGAGGACCCACCCCCTCTGTGGATGATAGGACCCTGGTAATCACCAAGGAAACGGCTACAACAAAAGAGCCAAGTCAACTAGGGATAGATGCAGAGGAACCAACCACCCAGGAACCTACCAAGGGAGTTACAATTACAAACAAAGAGACCACCAAGGGACCAATCGTGGAAGGGATAGAAGACGTATCATCGGAAGAACTTGAACCAATGGACATCGACACTTCCGACAGCATCAGTAAGCGGGCATCGTCGCTGGTCAGTTTGCCTGATCAGCCTGTTAAAAAAAAGAAGCGTCATCCGTGCTATTTGGATCGTGATCAAGCCCGGGCCATCCTTTTTAGGGCCAAAAAGGCCGGGTTTGTTTTAACGTATCGTCGGATTGAAGAGGAGACAACTTTGGTCTCTGCAACTCACACCATCATTGGGAGTGTGCCAGCTACCATCACACGGGACAGTGCTACAGCTACGAAGGACGAAGAAGCCCAACCGAACCCCTTTAAGAACATTGCTACTGGGGGAGCCAGGGTGAGCTTAGAACTGCCTCCGGTTATCCTGTTTGATCGAGACTTACCGGAAAATCATCGACACCAGCGTCATCGTGATCCTTTCCAAAGGGACAAGGCTGACCTAGGGGCGGGAGCCGTTCCTAGGATGGCTGAATCCCCTCGGAGAAGATGCCCCCTCCGACGGGCAACCACTCTGGAACTCCTTCTAAACAATCGCTGGGTACTCTGGCAATGGGACGTCAAGGCTACGGAACCTTATACATGGGACTAGGGACGGAGATACGTGGGACGGGACGGGATACATGGGACGGAGCCAAGGCGCTTCGTGATCAACATCACCGTCTGTGGCAAATTGGCCACAGCAATCATCTTTCGGGGTTGCCATATCGTTGAGATGTTTACTTCCCTGGGGAAGTGATGTTGCCAAGCCTCCGGCAGTTCTGCGCGGTCAACTTTCAACATGACCTTGTCGAAAAGTAGTGTTCAAGGGAACTCACTTCGTGTCACCGAGAAGTTGCAACCAGCGGTCCTGTTCGATGCCGTTATGACATTTGCAACAGACGAGTAACACGCGACGACACCTATCCGACCAGAAGATCAACGATCTCTTTCGTCACGACCTTAGAGGAAAAGTAGAACGATGGATGGAGCCAGACTACTGACCATGAACTTCCCAAACGTGACTGTGTATTTTAACAAATGATGACACTCAACTTGTCCTGTTTCGTTAAAAAAATTGATAATCATATACGATATATAGTGAAACTCGTCAACTTCATTTGTTCATGGTCAAATGCTTTATTTTATGCATGATGTTTACTATTGAAATTGAACGAAAGATTCGTTATTCTTGCAATTTACTCACTCTCTGTGAAGATTCTATTGTTCATCTCTATTCCTAAAAATATATAGGTACCTGAAAGAGATGGTAAATAAATAAAAATAAGGGAATGTCGGGCGGTCGAAGAAAAATTCATCCGTTTGATATTTTCTGTTGTCATAATCAAAATTCTTAAATGGCCCATTGGCCGGTTTTTCTCTTTCCATAAATAAAAAAAACGTGTCTCGTTCAGGTATATTTGTTTTTTTTTTCCTTTAAAAAAAAGGGTTTTCTTTTTTATTTGATTGCTTATGTTATTTCTCTCTAATATATATATATATATATATATATATATATATATATATATATATATATATATATATATATATATATATATATATATATATATATATATATATATATATATATATATATATATATATATATATATATATATATATATATATATATATATATATATATATATATATATATATATATATATATATATATATATATATATATATATATATATATATATATATATATATATATATATATATATATATATATATGTATATTTGAAAGAGAGAGTGAAGAACCTATTATAAAAAATAGGTGGTTGAAGAAATTTTTTCCGATTGTTTCTTTTGTCGTTTCCTCTTAGGGGAAAAAAAAATTTTGCAAGTTGCCAGTTGGCTGTCTTAAATTTTTACTTCAAAAATTAAAAGAATCTGTAGTTACTCATTCGAATATATATATATGCACGTGTGCTTGATTAGCAAATAAGTTATTTTGTTGTTCGTTCCGTTGTGAGCATTGTTCATTTGTTTTTATTTTGAAAAAAAATGTTCTAAGCCGTTCTCGGAAATTTGGCTAGCTATGTATATATATATATATAAAAAAAACACAACTAGTCAAAAATAATCTTTAAAAAAATAATATATTTTATTCATGAGAAATACATTTAAAAAAAATGTAAAGGTTGGCTTTGACTGGATTGGGTTGGAGCTGGTTATATTATTTTGTGTCTCCAGAGGATGGATTAGGATACTTACCTCATGCATTACTTTGCTCAAAACTCGAAGAGTTATTATTGTTTTCGTTTTTTTACTCATGGAGCCTGTCTCCCTTACATATTCTTGTATTTCCGTTTTAAAACAAAGCTCGAGGACGAGCTTCATTTTAGTTGGGGGGAATGTGACGAGGCGGTATTTTCAAATCTGAAAATACCGGGGGTTTATCTAACAGCATCAATCTGTCTCGTTGAGATCAACAACTTTGTTGATCTCTTTCTCTTTTCGTTTTCTTTCACGTCCGTGTGTCTGCAAAGATGTTGCAACTGCAGACCTGGGAGATGGAAGCTGCAAGAAGAATTGCATGCTTGGCTGCATCCCTGGTAAAAGGGGGCAGAGCCAAGCATGCATATAAAAACCCGCCGTTCTGGTTCTTCTCTTGTACTTCTTTATAGCAGACAGCTAAAGGGGTCTTCTGCTTTCTATCCGAGAGGATCGCTTCTTTTATATTCAAAGTGTATTTCATCGTTTATTGAAACTGTAATCGTTCATATCCTTTGCCATCCATCCTTCTGGAGACATGAATGAATTGTAAATCATTCGTTTGTTGAATAAATCATTTAATTTATTCATCATTTAGTGTCCAGCACCTTTATTATTTTTCGAAATCAACGGATTAAACCGATGCAATCTGCGCTCTTCTTTGTGACTCTTCTGAGCACATAAAATAGAAAACCCCGTTTCGTCACAATATTAAATTATAAAAACCCAAAAACCCTCCCACAAAAGTTTAAAGAACTCACCAAAAAAATTTATAGTAATAAAAGTAGCACATGAATTAATGTAACAGCTTTGTCCTACTTGTTTTTTTATAAACTTAGCATGTACAATTTCTTTTATTTCTTGTGACTTAATACCAGAGCAACTGAAAAGATTGCAGTGCCTACATTTCGAGAAATTTTTAATTAAACACTATCTAGGCTCTTGAAACCTGTTCACCCCTCTAAAACTATGTTCATTCCACTAAAACCAAGTTCATCCCCTAAACCCATGTTCAGCCCCCTAAACCCATGTTCAATGGTTCATCCCCCTAAACCCATGTTCGTCCCCCTAAACCCATGTTCGTCCCCCTAAACCCATGTTCGTCCCCCTAAACCCATGTTCGTCCCCCTAAAACCCATGTTGGTCCCCCTAAAACCCATGTTCACCCGCCCTAAAACCATGTTCATCCCCCTAAACCCATGTTCGTCCCCCTAAACCCATGTTCGTCCCCCTAAACCCATGTTCGTCCCCCTAAACCCATGTTCGTCCCCCTAAAACCATGTTCGTCCCCCCCTAAAACCATGTTCGTCCCCCCCTAAAACCATGTTCATCCCCCCTAAAACCATGTTCATCCCCCCTAAAACCATATTCATCCCCCCTAAAACCATGTTCATCCCCCTGAAAAGTACGTTCATCCCCCTGAAAAGTATGTTCATCCCCCTGAAAGTATGTTCATCCCCTAAACCCATATTCATCCCCCTAAACCCATGTTCATCCCATTAAACCCATGTTCATCCCCCAAAACCATGTTCATCCCCCCAAAACCATGTTCATCCCCCCAAAACCATGTTCATCCCCGAAAAACCATGTTCATCCCCGAAAAACCATGTTCATCCCCTAAACCCATGTTCATCCCCTAAACCCATGTTCATCCCCCTAACACCCATGTTCATCCCCCTAAAACCATGTTCATCACCCTAAACCCATGTTCATCCCCCTAAAACTATGTTCATCCCCTTTCAAACCATGTTCATCCCTTTAAAATTTGTTCATCCATTTATTTCTCTCTCTCTTCATCCCTTTACAATGTGGTCATCCATAAGTGTTCATCTACTTCTATATGCATTCTGTGTCGGGTTTTAGAGTTACCCCAATGTTCATCCCGTTCATCTTTTTATCCTGACCCAAAAAAATGATCAAAAAACGAAAACGTGCGCCAAAAATATCTTTTTATAATCATAATTTTCAAAGATGGTACAATTTTATTCAAATCGGTTAATCCTGAATCATAATTAAACCCAATTATATACTCTTGATTATTAACCCCCAAAACTGCCACATTCTGATAATTCTCGTCTCTTTTATTAAAATGACGATGACCATCTTTGATCGAGTAAATCAAAGAAGTTCGCTCCTTAAAATCATGAATAATAGTCGTCAGTCCACACGTTTGCACTCAACTTCACATAATAATCTGTGGATCTGGAACTGAACTTGCTATTGCTTTGTGAGGCAAAACCTTTCCACCGTTTACATAAAGTTCATCTTTGACAATCACATCTTCACCTAAAACGGTCACATTTTCCATTCTCACCTAACAATAAAACAAAGAAGTTCCTTTAACTCAAAAACAGCTTAATTATAAAGGCGTACGGCTCTTGTTTCCAATTGACAAAAAGACGTTTTTAAACTAAAGTGCAAAATCGCCCGAAAAGTAGATTCAAAGTAGGGTCGAATGATTTCAACTAATTAGATTTGTTTTCACATCGCGAGGGTCAATAATTATCTGTTCGCCATTGTAAGATTTCGCTTCCATTTTGGCGAGGTATTAGTTTAGAATTTTTTTAATAATTCATCCTTTTAGCTAATTATTGCATTTGCTAATTTAACCATAGTAAACTGTCATTTTTCTGCAGTTTTTACGTACATTTTCTGTTTAATAATTTTTAGCAAGTGGAAACACAGCCTGACGAAAGGGAGAAAATCCTCTGTTAATCAATTCATTCATGTTCCCACCCACCCATTTTCCAACAGTGCAGTTCCAACCAATAATACAAGACTCAAGCCACGAATGAGAACAGATTTTGGCCCCTCTGAGTATGGTGCATCGTTTAATACAAACTCCGTCCTCGATGACAACGTCGGGACCGATACTAACGTTAGGTCCGATGCGACAGTTTTCACCGATCTTTGCTGAAGAATCCTTTAGAAAGAGAGAGAAACAAAAAAAATCAACTTACAAAATTAAAATCTAATCGCAAAGAGTTGTTTGCAATTTATATAGAAACAATTCACCACGAGGACGTTTCCAACAATTCCTTCCGCTTGATGTAAGAGAGATGGATTTTTCTGTCTTAACGACGACAAATATAAACACATTCCAGTCAGAAAATCCTTTGGTTGACCAACGTCCATCCAGAATCCATGTAATTCCATTGCAAACAACTGATTGTCTTGCGACATATTTGGAAACACTTCCTTTTCGATGGATGTCGGTTGCAACTAAAACAAAGAAGTAAGAACAAAAACATTTTATAATTCATAAACTCCGAATGTAACTATAAATTTCTATGAGTTTGGAACATTTTCATTTTCAATAGTTGCAATTATATTTTTACGTTAGACACTTTACTTTATAGACACTAACCACCGTATTCAAAAACGTTCCTTAAAATAAAGTTAAGCTTAAAGCCCGCCTTTATGCACGCATTCCGTGTCGCGCGACACAAGACAGCAGCTGCCGCGCGTTGTCTAGGTTTACTTTTTGTGCAACACAAAGTGTGAAAATCGTATCAGTGCTGCCAATCGACCAATGATTCTTTTAACGTTAACATGATCCATCTTTGAACAAACCTCTATCCTATCTAGAATGGAAGGACTGAACATGTACATTCCGGCATTGATCTTGTTTGATACAAACTCCGTCGGCTTCTCGACAAACTGTTCTATCCTCCCGTTACCATCGTAAACGACGACTCCGTACTTTGAAGGTTCTTCTACTTTTGTGACTACCAGTGTTCCTTCACCACCGTGCGATTTATGAAACGTTACCATCTCTTTAAATGGAAAGTCACAGATGATGTCGCTGTTTAATACAAAAAACGGCTCCGAATCGGTTTCGAGCGTTTCGCGAGCAAGTGCCAACGGTCCGGCCGTTCCTAAAGGTACCGTCTCGTGCGAAAACGTGATTAAAATTCCCAACTAAAATAAGTCAAGAAAAAAGAACGCCTTTGTCAGTACAAATCGGAAGGTGGGGCCGTAACAAGGAGTATGTAAAGGCTCTCGTTCAAAGCATTTGGCAGAAACAAGCAAAAAATCCTTTTTCTGCTTCCTTTTTCGACCGTCTTTGCATTTTTAATAACATTTTACAATTAATTTGTAAATTCTAAAATGTTTATGACACTATACATTTTTCATTGTACATTTTTATGACGAAAAAGGTTCTCCTCTGGAGAATCGGTAGAACCCCTTTATTGCTACGGCCCCCGATCAGAAGTTTTCGAACTTAACAAAAAAAAAAAATTTTTTACCTTTTCGGCTTCTTCTTTCAATTCATGTTCCATTTGTTCTGCTCGATAACTGACAGCTAAAATAACATGGTTGACACCTGCCTGAAAATGGAAATGTGTGTCCATTTTGCAGAATTTACATTTAAAGCGAATCAAAATACAATAGACAAACAAATATATATGAATAGTTATTGAAACTGATAAGTTATTTCTAAAAACGTATTTCTCTTTTGAGTTATTCAGATACCATTTTGTAATTTTGCCATTTTAATCATATTTCGTCTCATCTGAGTAGTAGTTGAAACCAGAACTTTAGAGCAGAGCCCAGACAGCGGCGTGTGTTTTCTCGGAACATGAACTATTTTTCACTGCTAAACTGCTCCCGTTTTTTTTCTTTTATAAAAGTTTTGTAAAATGACCTAATTCTTGAAGCAGATGATATTTTTCAATATATAAAAAATTTATTTTGAAAGATATCGATCACGGCATAGTGACTGACGTACCCGTTTCAACATAAGTTTTAGCACAAGTTTTAACAATTCACGTGATTACTACAGGAACCATTAAGAATTCAAACCTAATTTGTCAGAAAATCTCTCAGAAGTTTCTATAGTTCTTACATTGACTAAGGCTTCAATCTGATGCATTAACATGGGTTTGTTGCAAAACTCGACCAAAGGCTTTGGTCTGCTCAGTGTCAAAGGTCGTAATCTCGTCCCGTAGCCGCCCACAAGAATTAAAGCCTTCATTTTTGTTTCTCCGTTTCTCTTCTTTCTGGCGAAACGAACTGAATCAAATAAATATAAAAAAAACATTATGAAAAAAACGTTAACAAACTAATGTAAAATAATTAATAGATCCTCCTTATTATTAGTTTTATTTTTTCTGATGACGTTTCAAAGAAGAATTAGTGAAATTATGAATTTATCTCAATAAAATCCATCAATAACGTAAAATTAATTCAAATGATTACTTCACCGCATAAGAATCACTGAAAAATGACAAAATAACTGTCAAAATGACAGTTATTATAAGAAACTTACGCTAAAGCCGGTAAAGAGTCAGAAAAATGCCAACAGAGCGGAAACAGAAAACTGCACAAAGCGGAAATACATAGCCACCTAATATACCAGGCCTGACATTTCGACTAGCGTTTGCCCATTAGAATTAGCAGAGTGCATGCGCATTACCATCTTATCGTTTTATAAAGGAAAGTGATTGCAGTGATAGCAGCGCCATCTATTGAGTACCAATCGAAACTGCCGATGAGATGTTCAGGAGGGGGGAAGATTAGACCTGTGCGCCACCGGTGTTTTTGAAGCAAAAAACGCCGCCGCTTGCCGCTTGAACTTTTTTTAAAAACCCGCCGCCACTCGCCGCCGGTGTATGACTGGCGGCCGCCGAATTCAAATTTGTTTTGGTTGGTTTTGTTTCAAAAACTGCCATAGGAATGAAATGATACCAAATTCGATATTTATCGATTACCACATTCAATATATCGATAAATCGATATAATTGTTCGATATGTTCAATTCCAGACGCCGATAGTTATGGAAGCCCGTTTGGGACATTTCGCACAATAATTTACGTTCAATAATATTGCGTGCGCGCTCAATAATATTGTGCACACGCACAATAATATTGCGCGCACACGCACAATAATATTGCGCGCACACACACAATAATATTGTGCACACACACTCAATAATGTTGTGCGAACACGCTCAATAATATTGTGCACACACACAATAATATTGCGCGCACGTTCAATATTATTGTGCACCCACACTCAATAATATTGTGCACCCACACAAAATAATATTGTGCACACACGCAATAATATTGTGCACACACACAATAATATTGCGCGCACGTTCAATATTATTGTGCACACACGCTCAATAATATTGTGCGCGCACACACAATAAAATGTCCCATTTGGAGCACCAGTGAGAAAGAAGTAATCGTGCACAATACCTTATTGGTCGAGAGAAATGGGGTGGGGTTTTCGTACTTGAAAGACGCTGCCCAGAATGACGACACAAGATGTCCGCCTAGTTTGACTGCTTTTCATAAAAGAGGGCGCGCCTATATATAAAAACAATATTTAAATGAATTTAGGTTATAACGCTCTTTATAATGTCGTTTATGCAAGGATACTACATAATAGCTTAGCCTATCACCTTACATAAGGTAAAAGGACGAAACACTTCGCCCCTTATAAACTGAAGTCTATATGTAAATGGGCTCGTTTTTTTTTTGTTCCCCCCTAATGACGTCATTTTTTGCACCATCTTTCGGCAGGCCCTACTTTTTATAGATATTCCTTTAAGCCTAATACACACCGGATTCTTTGTTTCAATACAATGTTGTGGGGTTCAGACCCGCAACATTGTTCCGTGTCCACACCCACACAGTTTCTCTTCATTCTTCTGGCTTTCACAATTTAAATAATACCAGCAGAAGTGGCCCTTGCAATATGGACCTACACGGTGATTCATAAAGAGGGGCAAATAAAGCAAAAACGGTGGTGGGCACACAAGCTCTTCTCAGCTGAGAGCACATTCCGTTTAAGCCTTTTGGACACCCTGAAATTGGAAGATCGGGCAGGATTTCTAGATTTCATTTTTTTAAATCATCATTATAGTCAGAAGACCATAACTTCCCACAAACACAATTTCTACAGAAGGTCCTTAATTAGTTTAACAATATTTTCAGTGGTCCACAACTTTTACTAACTTAAAAAAACGATGTGGACCACGTCGTTATTAATTAAAAGCAAACTGAGCTCTTTGAGTCTTTGTTCATGTTTCAAAAAAGGGTAGTACACACCGGGATACTATGTTGCGATACATTGTTGCGGGGCTGAATCTCGTCTGTTGCAAAGAGTCCCGCAACAATGTTGAAATGTTGCGGGGCTGAATCGCGGCTGCTCAGATTCATGTTTTTTGAGTTCCATCGAAATGGGAAACATTTCAACATTGTTGTGGAACATTTCGTAGTGTGGACGTATTTTGAAACATGAATAAAGACTCAAAAGGGCTCAGTTTGCTTTTAATTAATAAGGACGTGGTCCACATCATTTTTTAAGTCTAATAAAAGATGTGGACCACTGAAAATATTGTTAAACTAATTGAGGGCCTTCTATATAAATTGTGTTTGTGGGAAGTTATGGTCTTCTGACTACAATGGTAACTAAAATAAATTAAATTTAGAAATCTTGCCCCATCTTCCAATTTCAGAGTGTCCAAAAGGCTTAAACCGAACGTGTTCTCAGCTGAGAAGAGCTTGTGTGCCCACCACTGTTTCTGCTTTATTTTTCCCTGTGTTTTAGAAACTAGAAGGGTATCTCAATCACTTAAGGAGTATTTTCATGTTGATATATATTTCAAAATAAACATTTTATGTTGTCAGTTTGAAAATGACCAAACTTTTAAGCAGACGATATTTTTTTTAAACTTTGATCTATAAAGTATAAAAAGTTTATTTTGAAAGACGTTAAACGTAAAAATAAACTTACGTGATTGAGCCAAGGCTTGAGCTACCTTTCTAGTTAATAAAACACTTTCTAGTTTCTTTTAATTTTGTTCATCTGAAAGACTAGACTAGAATAATCAGAGATGAAAACTCAGCCGTTCCTATACTCATCTTAATAAAGATATTGATTAGGGTTCGGATTTTTATGCAAAACGTCAAGTAAATATTTCTCATTCTGTGGCCCAGGAGCCAATTGTGAAGTAACAATTTCCTGTTAATAGATCAACCAACAATTTTTTTTCACTCAAAACACTCGTTTGAGGCTTGAACTTTCTAGTTGACTTCTGATAGTATTCAATACATCAAGCCTCTAACCAGCCATTTTAATTAGAAAAAAGCATAATTGCAAGTCTAAAAGTCATTAAATAAATATTTTTCCAATTCCGAATTCCTGGGATTTATCGCATATGATCCCAGGATTTGAGGATAATAAATTTGTATGAAATCCCCGGATTTCAGAATCCTGGGACTGCAAACAAAAATTAGAACAAAATGAAGTTATAAAAAATTTAGTAAACAAATGCAGACAAAAACTGAATATCTATCATAATGGCAGAATTGTAGAACTTTTTTTTAAACTAAATGTATTAATTTCAGATTCTTTGTGTCATTTGGAATAATTGGTATAATTGACAATTTTATGTTCCAGTTCTAATATTTATTTTATTTTTGCCCTCGCAGGTGGCATGCCTGTGTGGCCATTATGTTCTATAGGAGGTGTTTGAGAAACTAGAATAGTTGGTGGTAAATTGATAATGCTATTCTATTCTATTCTATAGAGCAATGGCGGTATATAGGATCATGCAAGAAAAGGGGCAAAAAAGGATGTCTGTATGCCCGTATGTCCGGATTCCTGAGTTTGTGGGTCGAACAACTCAAGAACGGAATGTTATACAAACATGCAGTATCTTTTATTTGATTCAGAAAAGTTTACCCAGGGGTTATTTTTTATGATTTTTTTAGAAACAAATTTTGAGTTTTTGGTCATAAATTTTTGTGAGTCGAACAACTCAAAAACGGAGCCACCGACAACAAAATGTCATCAGACCTAAAATGATGTACATATTCTGACAATGAATCTGTATAGTGACGATAAAATTTTAGAGTGATCTGATGTATGAAATTTAGATTTTTTAAAAACGCAATTTTTTTTAAAAAAATTCAATTTTAAATGTGTCCTTTTATCAATTTTAAAAACTTTGAGAAATTGTGGAACCCTGAAATGCAATAAATTATTATTAATAATAATAATAATAGATGCTTTGCACAATGCAAAACAAAATTTGAGAAAATACGAAATACATTGAAAATACAATATATTTTAAATTATTTCATATTTTCAGTCCAATTTTACAAGTGTTGTCACGATATTTTTTTCTATTTTTCGTGATAAAAGATTTCTTATATTTTGTTACCACAAAACATCGTGCATGCGTGTTTTGTTCAGATTTAGAGGCAAGAAGGCAAGTTGTAGCCAAAAATGTGTTTTTTTGTGTTTTATTTTATTTTGCTTTGTTTTTGCAGAATGAAAACATTTAACCATAGTTAATTACCAAATAAATAAAAAAATTGAACTAATTTAATTTATAACGTTTTTATTTTATTTTTCATGTATTTTTTCTGACAAAAATTTACAAAGCATCTAATAACAATAATAATAAAAAAATAATATACTTGCCTTTTTTGACACAACAACAGGCAGAGAGAACTACAATATCAAATCTCAAATTTCTGTAAAACCAGAAAACACTTAGTTATAAATAAAAAAAACTTTATCAGAAATTGTGGAGCCCTGAAATGCAATGCAGTAATAATAATAATAATAATAATAATAATAATAATAATAATAATAATAATATAATAATAATAATAATAATAATAATAATAACAATAACAATATTAATAATAATAATAAGAACAATATTAATAACATTAATAATAATAACGATAATAACAATAACAATATTAATAATAATAACAAGAACAATAATAATAATAATAATAATAATAATAATAATAATAATAATAATAATAATAATCCATGTTAAGTCCCATAGGAGCAATTGCTCCTATTGGACTTAACATGGAGACAAAAAAACGATCGATTTTGAACTTTGTTTAAAAAACCATCACCCAAACATTTGAAGAACTCCCTTTAAAACTACTTAGAACAATCACACAAAAATTAGCACGTGCATTAATCTATTGGTTTCACCATGTTTCCTTTTTATAAGCTTAACACGCGAAATTATTTTTCTATTAATTATTGACGTCCAATAGAAGCGTGCACTAACAATAAAACCGGCGATTGTTAAAATTTAAGTGGTACTGGATCACCAATATCACCTTGTGGCGACCCTGAGTGCCACACTGTGTTTTTATTCATTTAGTATTTATCAAATATTATTTATTAAATATTTATTAAATATTAAATTAATATTTAGTATTATTTCATTTATTTATATTGGAATATTGACATTTGCCCTAAATCTACCTGCCCTAGAATCATTTGCCCTAAAGGGACATTTGCCCTAAAACCACTTTTTGTTCTATCTTTTCATGACGGGAATTTACACTACTGATTAGGGCAAATGTCCTTTTAGGGCAAGTGGTTTAAGAGTAAATGTGCCTTTAGGGTAAATGTCCCTTTAGCGTAAAATGTCCCTTTAGAGTAAATGTCCCTTTAGGGTAAATATGTCCCCTTAGGGAAAATGGTTTTAGGGCAAATGGCTTTAGGGCAAATGTCTCACACCCATTTGTATCTTTTTAATGAATAATATAGGATTCTTATATGAAGGATTCAGAGATTCGAGAACCTTTTAAGATTCGAGAAAATTTAGGATTCGTTCTACTTCTATTAATAATAATAATAATAATAATAATAATAATAATAATTATAATAACTCATCATCATCATCATCATCATCATCATTTCCTGTACCTTATCCCGCAAGCAGCAGGGTCGGCCTTGCTGGTTCTAACTCTCCACTCGTTCCGATTTTGCACCAAGCCCCCAGTGACCCCACATGCCACCATAATAATTATAATAACTAATAATAATAAAAAATAATACACATGCCTTTAATGGTTTTTGACACGACAACAGGCAGAGAGAATTACAATAACAAATCTCAAAACTGTAAAACCAGAAAACACTTTATTTGTAAATAAAAACAAAACTCAAAAAGGACTATAAAATTTCTATATAGTTCTTTTTAACATCTCTTTTCGACATCATTTTTACCTTGCATAAACGACATTATAAAGAGCGTTATAACCTAAAATTCATTTAAATATCGTTTTTATATATAGGCGCGCCCTCTTTTATGAAAAGCAGTCAAACTAGGCGGACATCTTGTGTCGTCATTCTGAGCAGCGTCTTTCAAGTACCAAAACCCCACCCCATTTCTCTCGACCAATAAGGTATTGTGCATAATTACTTCTTTCTCACTGGTGCTCCAAATGGGACATTTTATTGTGTGTGCGCGCACAATATTATTGAGCGTGTGTGCACAATAATATTGAACGTGCGCGCAAGATTATTGTGTGTGTGTGCACAATATTATTGTGTGTGAGTGCACAATATTATTGAGTGTGGGTGCACAATAATATTGAACGTGCGCGCAATATTATTGTGTGTGTGCACAATATTATTGAGCGTGTGCGCACAATATTATTGAGCGTGTGTGCACAATATTGTGTGTGTGTGTGCGCAATATTATTGTGTGTGTGCGCGCAATATTATTGTGCGTGTGCACAATATTATTGAGCGCGCACGCAATATTATTGAACGTAAATTATTGTGCGAAATGTCCCAAACGGGCTTCCATAGGGTAGTCGCCGCCGCCGCTGCTCGTATTTTGTAAATTGAAAATAAAAATTTAATAATAATTTAATAATAAATTAAAAATAAAAATGTAATAATAATTTAATAATAATTATATATATAATAATATCCCAGGTCTGTGTGTGTGTGTGTGTGTGTGGAGTAACAAAAACCATTGAAGCACGTCGGAATTTATATAAACTTGAATAAATGAAGCATTTTTTTTCTTCTCATGGTCAACTATATGTTGAACTCTTCCTTTGGAAAGTGTAGAAGGGGGAGAGAGAGAGAGAAAAGTGGGAGGGGGTGAGGAGAAAAGGTTGGAAAGTGTAGAAGGGGAGAGAGAAAGAAAAGTGGGAGGGGTGACTGAAATTGAAATGAAAGGAGTAAAAAAAGGAAAAAACGATGCGCATACCCCACTAGTTATATATATATATAATATCCCAGGTATGTGTATGTGTGTTTGGAGTAACAAAACCATTGAAGCACGTCGGAATTTATATAATGGAGGGGAGTGGGGAGTGGGAGGGGGTGAGGGGAAAAGGTTGGAAAGTGTAGAAGCGCAGAGAGAGAAAAGTGGGAGGGGTGAGGCGAAAAGGTTGGAAAGCGTAGAAGGGGAGAGAGAGAGAAAAGTGGGAGGGGGTGACTGAAATTGAAATGAAAGAAGTAAAAACGGCGCGCATGTGCACAATTGCATGTGAATTTCGCTCCCATCATTTATGACGGGTTACCCCACTAGTAATTTAATAATAATTAAAAATGAAAAACTTTTAAATGAGAATAACCATGTAACAACCCTGACAATTACAACAGCAGCAAGGAGTCAATTGACGTCACATGCATGTGACATCATACACTATATATTACCTTTTTCTCACGATCATCTCTCCCTCATGTAAACCACCTTCAGACAAAGAGACGTCGACATCTCCGTTCTACAGCCATCTCGATCATTATACCTACTTTAATTTTTTTTTTACTTTTATTTTCGTTTTTTGGATGTCCTCTTCATTCACACGAAGAGATGTCGCCAGCTCCATCAAGCTGTCATATTGATGTTTTTCAAATGATTTTGGAAATGTTTTATTTTAGAAATGTGGGCTTTAATTTTCTTGTCTAACAAGAATTTTTCAAATTTTACGAAATTTCACGTAAAAAAAAATTATTATAAAAATCGAATTTTACACAAATCAGGTACACATTTCAACTGTGAGAACAAAATATTTTCAACTTGAATCCTTTTCATATAGTTAGAAAACAAAACTATATCAGGACATTGTACTCTTGAATTAGAAAAAAACTGAAATCAATTGTAAAGGCTTAGTGTAAAATATTTTGCACTTATAGTGTGTTGCTGTTCTAATCTGAAATAAAAATCTAAATTTTGGAAGCTAGAGAAATCTTGAAAAAAAGATAACTCATTTAACAAGACAATGACAAATAGAAGCAAATGTAATAAACATTTGTAAAAAAAAGTTCCCACAAAATTCTAAAACGTGCAGGTATCTATGACCAATAAAAGATTATAAATAATTCACATATCTTTTATGTTGGTCTTTGAAGCAAACCTAGAGAAACATAATTGTTTAATTCTTCATTCTTAATGTTTTATAATGAGAACATCATAGACTTTTGTTTAGTTATTTACATTTTTAAAAATATTTTCAATTTTTTTTTAATTATTTGCATTTTTCATTCATTTTATTCAAGTTTTTATACCAGTATTTGGTTTGTTTTATGTGATATTTTTTGTGTTTGTGTGTGTAGGCCTAGTGCACTGTGTTTCAAGTCATCTAAAAGTAAGTAAATGAATTTATCAAGAATGCATGACTTCATTAGTGTTTTTTAAAAAAAAATTTCTCTATGCAAAAAGAGTCCTAAGAAAGTATTTGCAAAAAAAGGATTTACCAACTTCCCACCCACCCACACAACTGTCAACACGACGTACTGCCCATATCTTCAATAATATAAAAACCCATAAAATGCAATTCTTTTGATATAAAACTCATGAGACGATCAGAAAATTCTGAAATTTCACCAGTCACATGAATAAATAGTGCTCTTCAAATTTGGCGTCTTGTAACCTTTTCATAGGGTGTGCCGATTTTGAGAAACGAACTGCCTATTTAGACATTCAATACTTCTAAAAGGGCGCTTCCTACAAAAAAGTTACAAGACACCAAAAAGTTGAAGAGCACTATTTATTCTTGTGACTTGTAAAATTTCAGAATTTTCGGAAAATCACAGCTAACTGGATGGATAGTCGAAATTCAGTACACAGAACCAACAAAGTGCTTTTTTCTCCCTTTTTGCAAAAAGTCCTCAGAAAGTTTTGGCTAAGAGAGCCGGTTACCAACCTCCCCCACCCACACAACTGTCAAAATGATTTTTGTTGTTATTCATAACTAAAATATTTATAGCTAAAAATGGAACAGACTAATTGTAGGTCACTTGGTGACCTACACTTCAAAACTGTATGTCATTCATTGGCCTACACTTCAGTACTGTAGGTCATTCAGTGCCATCGATGGATATGCCATGAAGTATGGCTTACAAGTAAAAATTGGTTTATTTGTCGACATTGTGGTACCATATTTGGCTGCCACACCCGATGGTCTCATTGGTGATGATGGTATCATTGAAGTAAAATGCCCATATTCAGTTCAGACCATGTCACCACAGGAAGCAGCATGTGACAAAAAGAAAGGATTATTTTTGAAATTACCAAAAGGTGAGCCAGAGATTCAGCTATCAAAAACACACTAATATTATTACCATGTCCAGGGCCAATTTCACATAACACAGCGAATCTACTGTCATTTTATTGTGTGGACCCCAGTAGACATCTATGTAGAAAGCATAAAAAGAGACAGTCACTTTTGGGAAATAGAAATGATGCCAAAACTCATGCGGTTTTACATGGATTGCATCCTCCCAGAGTTGGCAGATCCAAGAGTGTGGCGAGGTCTTCCAAAGTGGAAAACAGATGCAATGGCAAAAAAGACAAAAAACAGCAGGCTGGCAGCACAACTGAAGAAAGTGTCCAACAATAAGATACTTTCCCAGGCTTTCTCTACCCAATCTATTCAATGTGTAAGTTGCAAAAATTCACTTTGTGTCACATTCACCAAAAGCTAACAATTTTTACATTCTAGACTTCACTATCAATCACTGCTCACTACTCTTGCCTCATTTAAATTGCAATGCTTTTCATCTGATTTTGTAAGTCGGGTACAGATTCTAGCTAAGACAGTAAACAATACAACATTAATTATCTTATTTCAACAGGTATTCTGACTTGGTAGTCTCTGCCAATCTTAACTTGGAAAATATTGCACTCCATGCAATGTGAGGTAACATTTTTTAAAACCACACTTTGCACCAAGTTCAATACTAGTAGTAAGTATTATTTTTAGGCATCATCTGGTTGCCTGCATCTTGTTTATTTAGGTATATCTTACACATTATTGTGAGTAAAGTTTGAAAACATCATGACATAATAATAATTAATATTCAATAAAACAGGCCTTACTTTAGTTTGTTGATAGCTGGCCATGCTTGCTTCAGCAAAATCTTGCTTCTTCTTGTTTGAGTTTAACACCAGCACAATATTAATGAAAAGCAAAATCAAAGTTGTATTCTTTTCAACAAGACTCTACCATTTGCTGCCTTTATTTCCTTTTGCTGCCTTAGACATTTCTCTTTCCTTTATTGGTAAGTTTCACACAATTTTAATAAAAAAGCAAAATATTTCTTTTTGAAACATTTATTTCAACAGGTCTTCCTATATTTGGCTCATTTGTTTTCTTTTCGTTTGTTGCTTCAGCAACTTTTTGGTTTTTGTCGTAAGCATAATAAACACAATTAAAAACTGAAAATATTAATGTCGAAAACGTATATTTCAACAGGTCCTCTAGTTGGCTCATTCGTATTTGTTTATGCTGTTGCCTCAGCAACTTTTTGGTTTTTGTCGTGAGTTTTATTAACAAAAACAAAAATCAAAATAGTAATTTCAAAACATTTACTTCAACAGGTCGTCTAGTTAGTTCATTTGTATTGCTTTCTGTTGTTGCTTCAGCAACTTTTTGGTTTTTGTCATGTGAGTTTAAAAAACAATTAAAAAAATAGAAATACTAATGCCTGAAACATTGTTTTCAACAGGTCTTCCTTTAGTTGACTTATTTATCTTTGTTTCTCTTGTTGGTTCAACAAGTTTTTGGTTTTTGTTGTGAGTTTGCCACCCATACAATTTCCAAAAAATGAAGTCTGACATTCTATTAACCAGATCTCTTTACAGTTTGCTGTCTTTATATCTGCCTAATATTGCTTCAACAACACTTTGATTTTATGCTGTATGAGCCATATATTTTAATTACCTTTATATAAGTACATTATAATGATAATGAAACCATTTTTTCAACAGGTCTGATTCTCATTCTTTGAACATTTGCTGGGCACAAAATAAAAATGAACTTTCTGTAGTCATCATTAGTTCATTGTTCTCTGTATGGTTCATGTACTACTTTATACTAAACTACATAACATGCCAAATCTAATAATAAATTTATTTTCCAAAGGCAAACTATCTAATTGATTAAACTCAGATCTTTAATTACTATGGTAACCATCAATATCCATCTAATAAGCATCCACTAGAACATCTGACCAGTTTTTATATATATGTAAGTAGAATATATTATAAAGACCATGGTACAATAGCTTCTAATGACCCATATTTTCTTTTCAGCGTGGAAGCTCAAAAACTGGTCGAAGCAGCCTGCTGACAGGTAAAAAAAAGTGAATAAAACTATTGCCTGTCTTACAAGCCTCCTGATGAGTCATGTGGCAGTGACAAAACCAGTATTATTGCCCACATGTGTGAAACTCAAATGAGTTATTATATACACTGTATAAGCATGCAAAAAACATTCCAGGAAATTTTTAGCATCTGAAAACAAACAATATTCATGATTGGCATCTAATAAATAGAACCAATACACAGTTTTGTTTCAGATACCAGTAAAATTTTTGTACATTTAAAAAGTTTGTAAAACTACAGAGTTGATGATCCAACCTAGAAGTACAATTATCCACAAAATAAAAAATGTATTGGTTTGCGAAGAATTGTATATTTATTTCATTAAAAATAAAACAAAACAAAATAAAAGTAAAAAGACAATAAAGAAATAATAATTGAGTCTTGTGCAAAGATTCTTAGACCCATTCAGATAAAATCTCTGCAGGTTTGAAAATTATTTAAAACCAATGAAAAAATGACAATGCTATTTAATTAAATAACATGAACAGAGGCATCCAAAAACAAAAATGAAAAAAAAATCAAGTAGGCCCTACTTATGAATGTGTGGCCTCTAACCAAGAACCACAATGTTCTACTGTGTTATTTACCTTTTGAATGTAAGGAATCGTTTTGTAAAATGATCAAGATGGCTGTAGGACAGAGATGTTGATGTCTCTTCATCCGAACTACGAGACATCAAAAACGAAAATAAATGGAAAAAAAATCAAGTACTGACAAACGTGTGGTCTCTAATAAAAAACCGCAACATTCTACCGGACGTTATTTGCCTTTTGAATTCTAATGATTGTTTTGGTGGAACGATCGAGGCAGCTGTAGGACAGAAATGCCGACGTCTCTTCGTCTGAACCAAGTGAAATCCAAAAACGAAATAAATGAGAAAAAAAATCAAGTACTATCGAATGTTTGGTCTCTAAACCACGACTACAACCTTCTATTGTATGTTATTTCCTATTGAATGGGAATAATCGTTTCGTAGATTGATTGAAATGGCTGTAGGATGGGGATGTTGACATCTCTTCCTCCGGACTAAGACACATCCAAAACCGAAAATAAATGAATAAAAATCAAGTACTTCAGAATGTGTGGCCTCTAATCAAGGACCATGCCAACCTTTAACTGGACGTAATTTGTCTTTAGAATGCAAATAATCGTTTTGCAGAATAATCTTGATGGCTGTAAGACAACGATGCCGACATCTTTGTCCGAACAAAGAAATGTCAAAAAACAAAAATAAATAAAAAAAACTAAAAGTATTTACGAATGCGTCGTCTCCAACAGGGGCGCACCCAGGGGGGCAAATGGACAAATGCCCCCCAAATATATGAAATATCCAAATTTGTTTATATAGTCGTAAATTCAGTAAAATAATATAGTAAAATTAGCTTTGCTATACTTATCTGTTAAAACCAGATGAGTTCAGCAAATTAGCATCCACTTTCAAACCAGAGGGGTCCAACACTGAGGATGAATCTCGTACACTCTCATTGAAATCCCAAATGAATCTGGGAATATTTGCATGAATATGAGCTATTCCACACTAATTCACCCAAAGGTGTTGCTCAGTCATCTTGGATATTAATTTAAAAAATCACAACACAAATAGAACATAAAAAAATACTCTAACTTTTTTGTTTTTAAATCAGGCCATAATTTTTGGTGTTGCTTCTATTTCCTTTAAGTTTTAAAAGGAAGCAATTTATTAATTTATGAGGTTCGCTTAAGTCAGTTCAGACTTTAAAATAAAAAAACAATTCCGAATTTTTTGAAATAACATTTTGTTATTATTATTATTATTCCCTCAATCCCATTTAGACCTTAATACAAGAAAAACCCATTGATATTAAAAATCTGTTAAAACATAGTAACCCATTACCAAAACCAAGAAAAATAAAAAAAAAAACACAACCCAATACAAAATGAAAACATATATACAACTTACAAACACTGGAACATGATGAACTTAATACAACATTCCCAGCCAATTCTTTTGGTTTCAACTATGAAGACCCAACAGTAACTTTGTGTGGAAAACCCAAGTGGGAACCAGCTCAAAGTTTGCGGGGAAACAACACAGTGCCCAGCAGAATGATGGATAATCCTTGTGTTAAGTTGCTGGTCGATGAGGTAGACAAATGAAGAGGGGTAATTCAAAGGAAGCTCAGAAGCTTTTTGTCTCTTTGGCTCAAATTCAAGCTGTTTTTATTTAGTTTTGGAGGGGCTGGACTCTACCTCATGAACCCATGTTATTGGTTAGTTTTATAATAATTTTCCTAATAATATAATATATTAATAAATATACCTAGAATATATATAAAAAACAGTGGACATATACAAAAAAACAGTTAGTAAAAAAAGATAACCCTAAGCTATAGCTAACAGTTTTTCTAATTTCCAGTACATATATTACAGTTAGTTTAAATTAAAAAAAACTGTCTTGCTAAAGAGACAAGATAAATTGCCATTTTCCCCCCTATTGATTATATAAGATGGTGTATAAAAAGTAGAAAAAAAAAAAAAAAAATCAGCTTCCACCTTAATTGTATATAAAAAAAATATAGCCCTAAACCATTGCAATAACTGAATAATCTAATAAAACTAATTTTTTGTTTGAAAATTGTGAAAGAACTTGTAATGTAAAAAAGTAAATATATGTAAAAAATAAACACAAGAAAAAGTGAGGGGTAGTTTTTAAGTGGGTCATTTTATGTCTCACAAAAGTTTTGTTTTTAGGGAAGAGAAAAAGAAAAAAATATAACAAGTGTGTCATTCATGAGAAATGTTATGTAAGCCTATTGCTTCTATAACATTGGAAAATTGGCCCTTCGAAGTTTCACTGTTTTGCTGAAAATGATGCAAATGTAAAAAATGCTCTGGAACTCTGGAACAACTAAAGATAATTTTTAGCATTTTGGTCAAATTTGAACCCATTTTAGGCCGTGTTGTGGTCAAAGGTTAGCGTTCATATTTTTTGCAGGTATGCACTTGGGTTTACTCTACTATGTTTCACTATTACTTTGATTGAACTATGACTGCAACATAATAAAAAAATTAGCCAAAACTTCGAAAAATCCAATTTAAGTGACTGTTGACCCCGATTTTCGCCCTGTGGTGGTCCACCTACAAAAAAACTAATTATGCTATGTGGAAGTTTATTACATTTCTTTTCCAGTGATGTAAAAACCATAGATGCCATTTTACAGGTGAAAAAGTGAGCAATTTTTTAAAGTTTGAAAATTGTAACAAAAATATGTTTCTTAAACTTATGCAAATTCAAAAACGTGTAGATTACATAATCTATAATGCAATAAACAATCATTTCAATTTTTTATTTATAACTTTTTAATTGGTCACTTTTCATATCAAATACATACATGTACATACATGTAGCATTGCATATACACATGTGTTATATATACACTGTATACACAACATTACACACCACTTATACATTTTAGTGACTTTCACAAGTATATGAGCTATTCATCACTAATTCACCCAAAAATTCAAATTTTGTTGCTTGATCATCACAGATGTTAATGTAAACAATCATAACACAACTAGGACATAAAAATACTCTAAATTTATTTGTTTTTAAATCGGGCCATAATTTATGGAGAATTGGCCCTTTGAAGTTTAACTGTTTTGCTGAAAATGATGCAAATTCAAAAAATGCTAACTCCAAAACTGCTAAAAATAGGACAATAGTTGATATCTCAAAATTAACATCTTAACAGTGGAAAGAAAAGAGTACTTAATCATCTTTTCATTAATTTAAAATTTAGGGTGTCAAATTACACATTCATGTTAATTTTTTTATTAAGCATACATATTTCAAACAATGTTATTAATGAGATTTGCAAGCAGGTAAAAGTTGTATTTAATACAAAATAAAGAAATATTTCAGAATAATTCAGATTCAACCTTGAATTATGCAAATCCAAACACCATCCCATTTTGAATGCTAAAATCAAAATTATCTTTAAACTTCTCATATAAGTTTAAAGTAACTGGAAGTTGCAAAATCAAGAAACATGTATTTGCCATTGGGTGTTGACTCATTCTCATGTAGAAATTCTAGTGTTGGCTGTATAGCAAAGCCCAGTGGATGGATTTCATCAGCACCTGTTGCAAAGCTTAGCAGTTCTTTCAAGCTTACATTTGTTTTACCTTCTGAAAATGAAATTGAATCGTTGTGTAACAAAAATCACGTGATTATATAGTTGAATATAGTTGAATTTCAAAGTTTAAACATACAGAACAAAACACATGTAATAAATTGAGATTTGCTTAATATCTATTAGATTGTTGAAGCTAATATTTGTCTAATTATTTATGATTACTTTCGCAATCTTGTGCATAATCTCCCCAGTAGCTGATAATATGGTTTTCTATTATTCTTCTGTTCATTCCATTCTCACTGAAGTTGATTTGATAAAGAGTTTTTATATTGTCTGCATTAAAATGGAACCCATTGTGACAAAATACATCTCTGAAAACAGTTGAATGTTTTTCAATCAAGTTAAGCATGCCAAATGTTTGTAGTCCTTCTTTTAGTAGATCAAATGCTGCACTGGTTCTGTGATAAAGATAAAACCTTATGGCACTCTCAACAATGGAATCCTTTTCCGTAATGTTTCGAATGCAAATTTGGCAACCACATAAAGTAAGCAAAGTGGTGGCATTGTTAACAGCAGTTTGTAAAGATTCAAAATCTTCAGCTTGTTGAATTGTTGCTAATTAACAGCAATGTCTGTTACATTAGTGTCCAAAGTATCCACAGCAGTTGATAGATGATTAAACAAACTGAGAGAAAAAATTTGGAGCAGGCTCTCTATGAACTAATAATGCCATACATACGAGTCTGTCTGCTTCATAGTATAAGTGTTTGCCAATGACTCATTATTTAGTGATATGTTCTTAGCATTTTCATCATCTTCAAACAAATTACTGCATTTTAATTCACTGAGCAATAAATGCCACATCTCATGAGATGGACCACCTTCATCTACAGCCCCCTCTGACACACCATCAATATTAGAGAAAACAACAGAAATTGCATACCATAGAGAAAAGCTTTTTCTATGACTAGCCCATATACAACAGTCAAAAACTTCACCCCTAATTACGCTGAAGTTGCATTTGACATTTGTTTCTAGTTTACATTGAATATCATTCAATAATGACTCCAGTGTTGCATTTGTTTCTGGATCTTCGAGGCTGTTTTTAATAGCAAGTTCAATGTTAGTTTCCAATTGCTGTTCATCAAAGTCCAGAACTGGTGCAGTGATGTCATGGCTGGTTAGATCTGGCAATTCATAGGCTGTAATTTCATTTTCTTCTGTTTGCCCCAGTTGATCAACATGCTCATCAATAGATTCATTAGCAGCGAGCAAATCAGTTTTGCGGTAAACATAGATTGCCTTCTGTTGAAAAATGCTGTACGTTGTCATCCCATCCAACTCTGCCCCAGAATGCAGTGAGGGTGAAACCAAAGTACCAGAAGTAGGCACTTGCAATTCAAATTCAATGTTAGCAAGTTTGTCACCAAATAACTGGCAAACATTGTAGATAACTTCATTGGCATACCACTGCTTTTTGAACTGAACAGCATTGTAACCATATCCATTTAAAAAGGCATGGGCTTTTCTTTTTCCAGAGATGTTTTTTTATCACTAGGATTGGTTAACAAAATGACATCTTGACAAATGTGCCCATATGCACTTTTATATTTTTTTCTTGGTGGTGTGAAGAGGGAACGGATGAGAAGAGTCTCCTAATTTCATCTAAAATGTTTCCATGGGTGACTGGCATTGCTGATATGGTAGAAACAAAACTTGAAGAATTGCTCTGTACAGTTTGTCTAACCAAACTTGGAGAATTACTTTGTGTAGCTGGTCCAACAATAGTAGAATTACTCTGCATAGCCTGGCTACTCAAACTTGAAGAATTGCTTTGTACAGTCCGGCTAATGACTGCAGACTTTCAGAATTGCCCAATAGCTGCATTACAAGGTCTGTAATGTTTGGTGAAGGTGTTCCCATTATGACAAGAATCTGTATCAGTAATTAAAACCGGAATATTCAGTAATAAATAATAGAATCTGGCTTGCCTATAGGCTCTGAGATGATTTTGATTACAATTTCAATTGCTATTTATAGTACTTTATTATACCTTATGTTCTGTACTGGTAAATCATATAATTCAGAGACTATTGGTTAGCATATGTCAAAACGTTTTCAGTAACTGACATTTAAAGGTGCTAGTATTTTTCAAATAGAGAATAGTCAAGTTTAATTTATTTCTTACTGTACATTTTCTTAACATTGTCCAATTAATGTCAATCAACTTAAAGTATTGCTGCATTTTCAAGGACAGCCAAACACCTTTAAATGCAGCAAAAAACATATTTTTATATACAGTAGTTATATTTTTAATATAACTGAATTATTTACCAGCTAGTTGCCAATAAAAGTGCTTTCTTCTTTGTAATTGTAACCAAAAAACAACTACACAGACAATAGTCAATGTTGCAGTCTTGTAAAAGTGAAAAGTGATATCTATGTGGTCCTACAAGAATGAAATACCATCTTTTGGTCAAACCTAACAGCAAATTGCACATACACATTGCCTTTTTTAATTGTCCAGGAGAATAATGCATTGCATTTGAGACAGTAAAGTATATGTAAGAGAGAAAGAAAAAATATATTTAAGAAAAAAATTATGTAAGAATACAAAAAATTTATGTAACAATATGAAAATATCATTATAAGAAAACGAAATATACATGTAAGAAAACGAAATATACATGTAAGAAAACGAAATATACATGTCAGAAAACGAAATATACATGTCAGAAAACGAAATATACATGTAAAAAACAAAATATACTTTGGAGCCAGTCCTCCGTATTCAGAAGGAAATGAATAACCTGGTCCGTGGCCTGGTCCAACTTGGTCTGTGGCAGGACCAGCCAGGAATGGAGGGGTTCCAATTCCTTGGTTATTATCGTTTGGGAGAGCCACTCCCAGTACCATGGGTGCCGTCATTGCCATCCTTTATGTTGCAATATGTGCTTGCTTTTGGCGGTAGAGATTTTCTGGTGTTTTTGGCCGTCAACCCGGTTAGGAGACGCTTTGCAATTTTGGACATGGTGGAGAGAGGAGCTGAGTTAGTTTGTCTGGTCCAGCTCACAGCACCATACGTCCAGTGTCTCCTTGGCTGCGACTTAGAAGAGATGGTTGGGGAATTTGTAATCCAACCACTACGAGGGAGCATGTCTGATCCCGCAGCCGCCCTCGTAGATCTTCTAACTATTCGGACCCTCCGTGAGGGTCCGCAGCTTGCCGCTCTGGCCATCGAAGTGTTTCGACGGCAGGAGGAGGCGAGGCTCAGGGGTTCTGAGTTTGATATCGGAGGCAGGTGGCATAACACCCGGATGTGCCTGTGGTGGGTGCATCGGTGGATGTCGGAGTGGAGTAAGTCCACCACCGATGAAGTCAGCGTGAAACTGAGTGAGAGTAACAGGAACAATCCTGGCTGGCTCGACTGACATAATCCCGAGGCAGATCAGTGAAGTTGAGATGATTGTGACGACCCAGTTTTGCTCCTTCTTTAATTAGAAGGAGCAATCCTAAATCCTGATGTTGTCTGCTAGGTTGCTATAGTAGGCAGCCCAGCAGATGACAAACTCCAGATAGGGAGACTGTCAACCCCCAGGTGGAGCAGCCTGGGGGTACTTAATGGCAAGGAGTGAGAGGTGTGAGACCCTTGAAGTGAGGAAGGATGTGCTCTGGTCTTGTGTAATGGCGTCCAAGATGGCCGCCATGTTCATCATGTTCTTTGTGCTCTGGATCATCTTTTGTGTTTCTCTGCTGGACCTTTGTCCAGCAGATTGATGTATTCTATTAATTGAGTGTTTATTCTGGTTGAATAAATTACCTTTTTATTTCTTTTATCTACACACTGTTTCCATGTGTCACTTATTTTGGGAAAGTATCCAAGGGGAGGGTGAGATACGCCGGCTTCACGCCGTCCTGTCACCATCCTGTTCGGCCGGCACTTCGCATCGGGTGTCATGGTGGGATCCATCGGGGGTGCACTGTGGATTCATTGTCTTGTCGGCGGGAAGTCACCGTCGATGTTGCGCGTGGAAGACTCCGGCTCATCATCACCCAGGGACCACATGAGGCAAGAGGGGCAGTCCGCACTTTGATTCGGGCCCCTAACAGAGTCAGGATCCAGTAAGATGGGGAAGTTTTGCCGGGATATTGTGGCGGACCCAAGTTGGGTCGTTACAATGTTGTCCTTTGGAATGTATATTGGCCCATAGATGGTATGCCTAGCATGGCAAAAAACTCCATTTGTGAAAAACCAATACCAACACTTGCACACCCAAGGACCGACAAAAGAGCTGCAGTGGGCTGGACATCTAAACCCTCAGTTCGCCAAACAAGTTGAGTGTTGCATGCATTGCACTTAAAACTGATGATCTTCACCATTCCATTTTATGTTTCTTTTTGAAATTTAATCTTGGAACCAGTGGAGAATTTAGTGTGCTCTTGAACACATGTAACTAATGCCATGATGGCTTTACTTTTCACTATTCGTCTGCCACCCATTGGTCTACATTTTTCATCTCTTTCTTTGCCAGTCGTTTTTCTAATTCTTCTGCAATTTCCATCGTTAGGTGGTGCTTGTCTGTGGATTCATGTTGTGGCATAGCAAGCAATCCCACAGTGCTTTTATCTGGTGTTACAAGTAATTGTGGTACAACTAGGTGCCCTAAATCTAGCTGAATTACTGCAGCCTCATGTTGGGGGACGGGGTGCCACTTCTTCGCCACTCATTATTTTGTGGTGCGTGCTTTGGAAGTGCTCTACAATTCTCCTGTTGTTGAAAAATCTCATATCACATACAAAGCACTCTGCAATAGGACCTATAACCCTTTTTGGTGTACCAGGATCTTGTAATGAAATATTTCACTGTTAACAGTACATACACGAAATGTATGTAGCAATTGTTATTCAGGAACAACTTCAACATGTTGATCAGGAACAACTTCAAGTGGTTGATCAGGAGCAACTTCAAGTGGTTGATCAGGAGCAACTTCAAGTGGTTGATCAGGAGCAACTTCAAGTGGTTGATCAGGAGCAACTTCAAGTGGTTGATCAGGAGCAACTTCAAGTGGTTGATCAGGAGCAACTTCAAGTGGTTGATCAGGAGCAACTTCAAGTGGTTGATCAGGAGCAACTTCAAGTGGTTGATCAGGAGCAACTTCAAGTGGTTGATCAGGAGCAACTTCAACATGTTCATCAGGAACAGCTTCAACTGATTGATCACAAGCAGCTTGCTCTTGCTCTCGACTGTTTAAAATTTAAATACAAAAATGACCAAAATAGTACAATCCATAAGAAATATAGCAAGGACAGTTCAAACTTTCAATTAAGATGAAAATATCAGATATTATATAGTTATATTGTTTAGAATAATGTTGTTTAAAATGTAAATTTTCAGTTCCTATTTAAATTTTTTGGTTTATCAGTATGACTTGTCCTTGCTAACAGATAGTTTCTGACAAAAAATTCCTAAAAAAAGTAAAGGTACCGTACCATAATTGTCTTTGTCTTCTTGTTTCCCATCCTATCTTTTTTGCTAATAATTTCTTGCTTGGTTCGGGCATTGTCTGCAATACAAGTGGGTTATATTCATTCTAGAATATTGTTAGTGGCATTGGACAATGAAAAAAGGGTAGTAAGCTGTCAATTGAATGTTTTTATTGCAAATATGGTATGTCAAACATTATCATCAATAGAATGTTTTGGCAAAACTTATCTTCCAGACAAAAGTTTAAAAAACACCTACATTTTCAAAAGGAAAAATCACATTGGTTCAATGTTGCAAGACAACTGAAAGACAAATATGAAAACTTATAAGTAAAAAAATGACGAATTCACAAATGTTATACTTCCATTCACATAGTGAACAGTTTCTCTTTTGTGGTACTTATAGTGACACTGTTTCGAAAAAATTTTCAGGGGCTAGATTAATTGTAGGTCCCTAGGTTACATACACTTTCAGATAGCTGTTTGAAGAACTTTGGGTCACTCAGTGACCTATACTTTTAGATATGAACTATTTTTACATTCTATGGCTGTCTTCTATATCCCCTGCAACAAACTTAATTTAACAAACACTCACTTAATAGATCATATAAAAAGTTCTTAAGTGTAGGTCACTGAGTGACCTACAATTAGTCTGTTCCATTTTTAGCTATAAATATTTTAGTTACAAATAACAACAAATATCATTTTGACAGTTGTGTGGTTGGGGAGGTTTGTAACCGCCTCTCTTTGCCAAAACTTTCTGAGGACTTTTTGCAAAGAGTGGGAAAAACACTATTGGTTCTGTGTACCGAATTTCGACCATCCATCAAGCCAGCTTTGATTTTCCGAAAATTCTGAAATTTCACATGTCACATGAATAAATGGTGATCTTCAAATTTGGTGTCTTGTAACTTTTTCATAGGAGGCGCCCTTTTAGAAGTATTGAATGTCTAAATAGTGTCTATATGTCTATGTGTCTATATGTCTAAAAGAGCACCATTTATTCTTGTGACATGTGAAATTTCAGTATTTTCTGATCGTCCCCTGAGTTTTGGAACAATTTCAAAAGAAATGCATTTTTTGAGTTTTTTATATCAATGAAGATATGGCCAGTATGTCGTGTTGAGAGTTACTGGGTAGCAAGTTGGTAAACGCCTTTTTTGCAAATACTTTCTTAAGCCTAGTACACACCGGATTCTTTGTTGCGATACATTGTTGCGGGGCTGCTCCGATTCAATGTTGTGGGGCAGAATCGCAACTGACACGATTCAGACCCGCAACATTGTTCCGTGCCCACACCTACATTCAGTTTCTCTTCATCCTTCTGGTTTTTACCATGTAAATATTACCAGCGGAAGCAGCCCTTGCAATATGAGCCTACACGATAATAAAACAGAAACGGTGGTGGGCACACAAGCTCTTCTCCGCTGAGAGCACACACGGTTTTAAGCCTTTTGGACACCCTTAAAATTGGAAGATGTTGCAGGATTTCTAAATTTAATTTCTTTTATTTGCCTTTGTAGTCAGAACACCATAAATTCCCACAAACACAATTTATACAGGTCCTCAATTAGTTTAAACATCTTTTTTAAGTCTAGTACTAGACTTAAAAAATGATGTGGACCACTAAAAAGACTCAAAGGGATCAGCTTGTTTTTAATTATTAAAGATGTCTTTTATAATTATAAGCAAACTGAGCCCTTTGAATCTTTGTTCATTTTTCAAAACATGTTCACACCATGAAATGTCCCGCAACAATGTTGAACAATGTTTTTTTTAAAAAAAACAGTAATGAAGTCATGTATTCTTGATAAATTCATTTGCTTACTTTTAGATGACTTGAAACACAGTGCAGTACACACACAAACCAAAAAAATCACATAAAACAAATCAAATACTGGTATAAAAACTTGAATAAATTGAATGAAAAATGCAAATAATTAAAGAAAATAGAAACTGTTTTTAGTCAGAATCTCAAAATTGGAGGAGTATAAAAACTTGATTAAATTGAATGAAAAATGCAAATAATTAAAGAAAATAGAAACTGTTTTTAGTCAGAATCTCAAAATTGGAGGAGTGAGAGTCGCAAATTTGAAGTACCAGAAAACCCATTGGAATATCAAGAGAGTAGTGAAGTGTGTGAAAGTGCAAGTGCCCAAACAGGAATACCAGAAGAAGCAGCAAGTGGTCACCAGGATTTTTCCAGGAAATTGAAGAGAAGCTGATTCCCATCAAGATTCATCTCGTGGAGAACATTTCAACTATTTTAGGGTAGGACAAGCTATAATTTCTAATAATTGGCCACATAAAACCTTACAAAATGGGAAAGGGGACCAAACAAGGAAATTGAGATTGGGAGAATAGAATGGTTGAGATTATTGTATCCCTGTTGTGCAAAGTGAGAAAGAGGACAAAACAAAGAAATTGAGATTGAGTGAATAGAAATTTAAGATTCCTGTATCCCTGATATCCAAACTGAAAGGGGGGACACACGATAATAAAATAGAGGTTAAGTGTGTTGATTTATCAAGAACTCAATACCCTTGTTGTCGTAATAACCAGTATGATAGTGGTTGTGATCAGTTTTAATACAGCTTTAATCGGAGCCCCTTTGAGAATTAATTCACAACCGTGGACGGAAGGAATACCATCTTAGTGGTTTTACTCCGCATTCCATCCTTCTAAGAGCATTAAACCTCTGGTAGAAGTGTCATTTGGGCTTATCGTGAGACACTGACTTCTTAATCCAGTGGACACAAATTGAGTAAATGAAAAAGGGTTGAGTGAAATGGTTAAACAAATTAAGAAGAAATGAATGAGAGTAGTTAGGGAACTATAGAAAATAAACAAAGAAATTGTATAACCATTGTTGTTATTTTACTATAAACAAAATAAAATGTTGCTGTATTATTCATGTATAATTAAGTTAAATAAAATTTATCATGTAACATCCAAACAAATGAATCCGGATTTATGAGAAGCGTTCAACAAGTTTTGCCTTGCTACGACCTGTATAAGCCTTCATTGGCTTTAGGACCTGTTAAATCAATCTTAACCTTTTCTCGTAAAAGATAAAATAAGTCTTTTCCCTGTCCCTAACAAGAGGCAGGCAAGAAATAACAAGTGGCTCAGTCGACAGAATATTTTTAAAATTGTTGGAGTAGTTTTCGACAGGATATTTTTTTTAAAATTGTTGGAGTAGTTTTCGACAGGATATTTTTTTTAAAATTGTTGGATGTTTTTAGGACAGGATAAATGAGAATTATTGTGTTTTAGAGTTGACAGAATTTTGCCAGTTTCATTTTCATAAAACCTCTTGTTAGTTGTCTAGGGATTTTGTTGTTGATAAGCTGTGAAATTTGTTTATTTGATATTGTTGTGGGAGATTCAAACCCAAGTAGAAATTCCCCGGGACATTAATGGCCAATTAAGTACATGATAAATTAATGTGTATTGTGTGGGAAGGGTTAACAAATTTTTTTTTACATTGCGCACCCGCAACAATATACACGCACGCACCCATACACGAAGTCTCTTAAAAGTGGACCAAAACATTTGGTTTGTGGGCCTCAATTTTCAAAAAGATTGCAGGGTTTGTTTTGCAGGACCTACCAAATAAGCAAGATGGCAACAGGTGGTCCATCAGGGTCAAGAGAAGGACAATCATCACAGATGTATAGTCACAATCTGATTCAATACTTTTCTGGAGATGGTAAAGGACCTTCAGCAAGAGAAGTATTTGAACAATTAGAAACAGTTGGAAGGTTAGCTAATTGGTCGAAGCAGTTCCAAATTGTGTAGTTTAAGTCTAAATGCAAAGGTCCAGCAGCTTAGTTCTTCTGAGACCATCCTGCAGTTAGACAAATAACGGAGATTAAAGAGTTAAAAGATTTAATCATACAAAGGTTTGAACCCATAGAACCAAAACTTGTATCCATGTAGAAGTTCTTGGAGCAAAAACAAAGCAGTTCGGAATCAGCCATTGAATACATTTTTAGGGTAAAGACTAGAGGTAGAGCTTTTACCAGTGAGAATCCAACTGAGGATGAACTAGTTATGAAAGATGGGATGGTACAAAATCAAATAATTAAAGGAAAACAACCATGGATTAAAAGATTCGTACTGTCCAGGAACCCAAAAGATTTAGATGAAACAATCAAATTCATATTAGCAGAAGAAGAAAATGAAAAACTTGTCAATGCAAAATATGGGTTGAATGTCGTAAATGAGGAATCTGAGGCAAATTGGATAGAAATAATTGAACAGAAAATGTCTAGGTTAGAAGAACAGCACAAAGCGAGACTTGCAACATTAGATGAAATGTTTGCACACTTAGCATACATTAGCCGAGAAAAGTAACTAGTAAAAATTGAAAAAATGGTGGTAAATGGTTTCAGAACATTTACTTTGACAATTTAGAGAAGGGTGAAGCGTTGAGAAACAATGAATTTAAGTAATAAGTAGGTAGGATGCCCTGTAAGAAAAAATTTAAGATAGGAATGTGGAGGCTCGAAGAGGAAAAAATGTAGGAGGTTTAGAAAAAGGTTTTTGGATAAAAGAAATGATTAATAGCGAGCAAGGCCGACCAGCTTTCATGCAAAAATTTAACAATACAAACAATGACACCATTTAAATAGTGTTTATAGCAAAAAAAGAAATTGTTTTTAAACTTAGTGATTTCCTGCTTTATAATCAAATCTGAAACCAAGGCTACTTGTGTCATTTATGCCATGTTATTTTATAAAAAAATTCTTATTTATAAAATGAACTATTTTTTTTTATACACAATTAAAAAATGAAAATGAAATTAATTGTTCATTGAAACGAACAATGAATTTTAATCACTTATAAATACTTTATAATTATCTATCGTTGAAATTGTATTACCCATGCTTCCATAGACTAGTGTTGAGGAGGAATAAAGAAACTATAAAATCAAGAAAATACGTGCTATTTTTTCATTGTCTTTCATAACCTTATAGTATTTTTCCATGGTCATTTTTCACAGCCTCATTATTTTTTTTATTTACTACATCGACATCTTAAAAAAAACTTTGTACTATTTTTATGGTCATTTTTCACAGCCTCATTATTTTTTATTTACTACAATGACGTCTTTCGTGGTCTCGATCTACTTCGATACTATTGGTATTTCATTTTATTATCCGAGACTTCATTGGTTACTATTTTAGCCTATTGCATTGCCTCTTCCGTGACCTCGATCTACTTAGATACTATTGGTGCTTCATTTTATTATCAGAGACTTCATTGGTTACTATTTTGGCCTATTGCATTGCTTCTTTCGTGACCTCGATCTACTTCGATACTATTGGTATTTCATTTTGTTATTCGAGTCTTCATTGGTTACTATTTTGGCCTATTGCATTGACGTCTTTCCTAACCTTGGCCTACTTATTATTGCTGTTTTGTTTTAACGAGTCTTCATTGTATGCTATTCCGCTAGGGGGCAATTTTTAGTATAAAAAGGGTAACTTTTCATCCTAAAAATCATACATCAACTTTAATTTTGAATTTCCTCAGCGAAGACTATCGGCAACGAATCATACTACTTTCAACGACAATGAACACTTTGAAAATACTGTGGTCTCTTAGTTTTGTCAACTGCGAGTCACTTTGTAAAACACTTTGTTCTTCAAAAGCTGAACATCAACGGGCAATCAACATAATGCAGGACAATAAGGACATCATTGGCGAGTATTTTTTATACCCCAAAAGAATTTTAGAAACAAGCATCTCCATTTTATTTGATGAGGAATTTTCATTAGTGTTCTTCGTGACCCTATACACATTTTCAAATTTCACAAAGTAACCGATATCCTTTCTTAGAAAAATTCTGAAACATATTTATAGACTTGTCGGTAGAAACCGAAGTAACTGGCCCAAAGACAAAAAGGAAAGCAGCGCCGAGATCTCAAGCTGCAAAACGTAAAGCGAATGCGGCCAGTGATGCAGGACCCTCTACGGCCAGTGATGCAGGGCCCTCTACCGCTGTAACGGAAGACGTGATCAAAGATTGGTTTGGTCATCAGCTCAGTGCCAGACTTTAAAGTTCACGAAACCATACCCATCGAGGACAATTGGAAGATACGCATTCTCGAAAGTAATGAGAGTTGGTTTATCGATATTCGCAAATATAGTATAGAAAACAAATTTACAAAAGGAGCTTGTATTCCAGTCCATATTTACCCCTGATTAATCACCAAACTTAATCAAGTGCCTACTGTATTGGGTAAATTGGGATTCGATTTTCAAAAATGAATTGTTTCATATGCGGACAGCCGGATAACTCAAGTGAACATTTTCTAAATGCGCATGTTATCGGGTCTACCAAAGAAAAATGTAATCTTTGTTATTCACAATTTAATACTAAAACAGAATGGTTAACCCATTTAAATAATATTCATGACATATTTTTATCAGATGCTTTTGTTATACATAAAACGGGGTTTGGGGGCTTATTAGCTACTTTAAAACATATGAATGGGTCTAATATTCAGGACCCTAGAGACTATTTCCAACATATCTACGATGATGTGATGAATTTGTTGGTGGGATGGTGGTCTAATAAAATAAGATTTAAATTTCAATTATGTTTGCGCATTCATTTTATCAAGCCAAAAATCATTTATGAAAACAATGAAGCGATAAGGACTTACGAAACCAACGTTTCTTATTTTTGTAGTAATATGAAGCTTATTATGCATCGCTCAGAAATAAAACAGTACTTGCGAGAATATGAAATGCAGATCTTAAGCGCGATAGAAGCTTTCATTAATAGAGGTTCGGGTTGGGTGATCGATCCCATCGAAGACATCAATATCAAAATTTGTAACTACAGACCGTATAAAGAGGGACCTTCGGGGAAACTTCCCGTTTCATTAAAAAATAAGAAATCAATTTTAAATATCACAGCGAAAGATGCCAAATGTTTTTTATGGTGTGTACTAGCTCATTTGCATCCGGTAGCATGGGGCGACCATCCCAATAGAATAATAATAAGAAATTAGAAGGCTCACTCGATACATCCATGCTTGACTACCCCGTTGCCTTAAACCAAATTTCAAAATTCGAAATTGCGAATAATCTCAAAATTAACGTTTTCGGTTATGATAATACATCGTTCCTCTTCAGTTAAGTAGTTCCAACTCGAATAGAAAAATAAATCTCCTTCTTCATGACAAACATTACTTTCTCATTCGAAATATCGCTCGATTAATGGGTCATGATGGATTTAAAAGGAAATTTTTTTGTTACCGATGTTGTCAAGGGTTTACTGTTGAAAGCGCTTTAGAAAGGCATCGCCCCATGTGCGAAGAGCATAAATCGGCGAATGTTCTTTTATCGAGCAAAGAGGATTGCATTTTAAAGTTTAACGATTTTCATAAGGCTTTGCGCTGCCTGTACGTAGCTTATTTTGATTTTGAAAGCCTCATCCAAAAAGTGAGTGGCCCGACTCAAAATCCGAGTACTTCCTATACCAAAACTATCCAAAAACACGAAGCTTGCTCTTATTCTTACGCTATCATTGATTATCACGGTAAGGTTGTAGCTCACGAATGTAAAAGGTCCCAAGATCCCGCTTATGAACTCGGCAATGCCTTAAGAGACAAAGCCAGTGAATTGTTGAAATCGGCCCCAATAGTCTATATGGTCATGACGAACGAAGACGAGGAAAACTTTCAGAAAGCCATCCATTGCTACACTTGTCAGACGGAGTTCAATGAGTTTATTACGGGCAAAGTAAGAGATCACGATCACCATCTTCCGGGAAACAATTACAGGGGTGCAGCATGCTTCAGTTGTAATGCCACTTTACGTAACCGCTCTTACTTGCCGTGTTTCGCTGTTTATCGTTAAAGCCCTAGGTAGGATTAAAACGGAAAAGCCCATTAGCATTATTCCTTTGAATATTGAGCGCTATACGAGCTTCATCGTCGATGATCTCGTGTTCCTAGATAGTTTTCAATTCTTATCCGCTCCACTCGCAACCCTCGCCCAAAATTTTTACTTTACAAGGTTATTGTAACATTGGAAACATTTGTGCAGGCCTGTTTTATTGATTTATGCTGCCATCTATTGGTTATTTTTTTATATTTTTACATTTTTTTCAATCTAAAATGGATGCCTCCCTGTTCTACAAACAATCTTGTAAGTAGGTTAAAAGCATGTACTAATGTTTTTAAAGTTATATAAAAAGTTATTTAACTTTACTATAAAATGAAATCAAAGTGTTGGAAACATTTGTGCACATTGTGACTAACTTCACACAAAAGTCACTACTTTTAAAAATACACTTGTTTCATTAAAAATTGCTACTATGCTGTTTTTTGTGATTTGTATTTGCTTCTTGTGCATATTAGATTTTTTTTAATTTAAGGTCGAGCAGCACTTGATAATTCTCATCAGCATTTCCCTGATTCTGCAGCAACAGCCTTACTTGAGAGACTAGCAGCAGGAGGTTATGCATCAGATGTTGAAATTTCGGATGATGACAACGATTCAGATGTTGAAGATTTATTATTGACTCAACACACAAATGCACTTGATGATCAACACATACCAAATGAAGTTCTTGATCCTGAAACTGATGAATCAGCAATAGAAGACCCGATAACAACTTCAACTGTTAGACGAAAAAATGTAGTTTCAAAACTAACATGGAAGTCAAGAGATTTCACTCCACCAGAAGACATTTCATGGCCGATTTTTAATGCACATGAAGATCCACCTATTCAAACTCCTTTTGAATATTTTTCTGCATATTTTAATGACGATTTAATTGAATTGCTTGCTGAACAGACAAATATCTACTCAATTCAGCAATCAGGAACTTCCATTGAAACTTCAGCAAAAGAAATACAGAAATTTTTGGGCATGAATATTAAAATGGGAAATTTAAAACTTTCAAGAATTCGCCAATATTGGTCGCAAGTTACCAGGATTCCTGGCATTGCTGAAGCCATCGCAATTAACAGGTATTTTAAGCTTAGGACCAATATTCACTGTGTGAACAACAATGAAGACCACACTAACGAAGATAAACTTTGGAAAGTAAGGCCAGTTCTGGATGCAGTACGGAAGCATTGCTTAGAACTACAAAATGAAGAATATCAGGCAATTGATGAGCAAATGATTATGTTTACAAGATGGTGTGGAATAAAACTGTTTGTTCGAGGAAAACCCAATCCTGAAGGAATAAAAAACTTCGTGTGGTTCATCTGGGTTGGCTTACGATTTTGAGATTTACCAAGAAAAAGGAACAGGTATTCGTGAAAAGGATCGGCATTTGGGAGTTGGGGGATCAATGGTAATGAGACTTATGAAACTGCACCCCAACAACAGAACTTGAAATTGTTTATCGACAATTACTTTACATCACTGCCACTAATAAAAGAATTAAAAGAACGAGGAATTCTCACAGTTGGCACAATAAGAGCAAATCGACTACAAGGCTGCCCTTTAAAAACTGATAAACAGCTGAACAGTCAAGGCAGAAGATCATGGGATTACAAAGTTAGCGACAATGGCGATATAGTGGTTGTTCGATGGCATGATAATAGTATTGTCCAACTTGCTAGTTCGTATGTTGGGATTGGGACACCAGATAAGGTAAAACGGTGGTCAGAAAAGGAAAAAGCACACATCGAAGTTGACCGACCTGAATTGGTAAAACATTATAATGACTTCATGGGAGGACCTCCTGCTATCATTTTATCCAATTCGAGCAAAAACTAAAAAGTGGCTAGTAAGAGTAATTTTTCATTTTGCTGATTTTGCTCTTGCAAATTCCTGGATTGAATATTTGAAAGATTGGAGGGCATGTAACATGCCAATAAAAAAAGCACTTGATCTGATGGAATTTGGGATAGAGTTTCAGATGCTTTGATAAAAAGCTATCAAGATTCTGTAAAAAAGCGAGGTCGTCCATCATCTTCCCCTCATGAACAACATCCAAAGAAACGGGTGCAGATAATTATGCCAGTTGATGATGTAAGGTTTGATGGCTACCACCACTGGCCTGAACTTATTAGTGGACTTCCGCAACGTTGCAAAGTCAACTGTTCAGGACGTACTAGAGTAAAGTGTACAAAGTGTAATGTTTTCTTGTGTCTAACAAGTAAACGTAATTGTTTTTACAATATGCAAAGAAGATTTCTGTAAATTGTATGGCTTGAGTCACGCTGGTTACAAATGTTTCCAATTTAATAACTTTTGATAGGATAATCGAAATTTTATGGAACTTTTTTGAAAAATCCCCCCAAAAAACATGCCAAAAATAACAAGTAAACAATTTTTTTATGAAAAACAATTATTCATGACTGAAGGGGATAAAAGAAGCCACTTTTCACTTTTATACAACACAATCATCTTTTGGTTCAAAAGAAAATGGAGGCACAAAAAATGAATATAAAAAACCAGCAAAAAGGTGAATATTTTTATTTAAAAAAAATATTTTCTAATGCTTTTTCATTTTTTTTTCTTTTTTAGAACAAATGTGCACTTTTATCAACGATGGAGGGCAGGAGCCAACCCTAGAGGACCTCGAAGAAGCAGTTGAGGCCTTACATCAGCAGCTTCAAGAAGCAAAAAAAACAGATCCATGAGATAGAAGAAGAAATGACTGAAGAAATGGACAAAGACACAGAGGAAGAAGCAGAGGACTATTCAACAGAATATCCAGAAGAAGACATGGAAGAAGAAGACTCCGAAGAACCTGATAAAACTGAAAAACAGGAACCTTTGATGTTAGATGAGGAAGATTGGGAGCTTGAGCTGTATGCCAATGAAGAAATAAAAGAAATGGAAGAGGCTGCGAAAATGACTGAGGAGCTCAAAAAAATAGAGGAGGAAGAATGGAGGGAAGAAATTCGCCGCCAGGATAAGCTTTGGATCGCTTTACATCACGTGAAATTTTTGTGTAATATTTTTGGCTTTCGAATTTGTTTAATGTTTTTAAAAGTTTTTAACTGGTGTGTTTTTTAATTGTTTTTTATTTTCATTTTTAGTTTTTTGTCAATAAAAATATTTTAAAGTTATTTTTATTTTGTTACTTATTTTTATTTCATAGTTAGCTATTTTAAAGTTTTTAAGTTTTTGTTTTTTCATTGTTTTTTTTTCATTTTTAGTTTTTGGGCAATAAAAATATTTTAAAGTTTTTTTTTATTTTGTTACTTATTTTTATTTCATAGTTAGCTATTTTAAAGTTTTTAGGTTTTGTTTTTTCATTGTTTTTTTTTTCATTTTTAGTTTTTGGGCAATAAAAATATTTTAAAGTTTTTTTATTTTGTTACTTATTTTTATTTCACAGTTAGCTATTTTAAAGTTTTTAGGTTTTGTTTTTTCATTTTTTTTTTTCATTTTTAGTTTTTGGTCAAAAATATTTTAAATTTTTTTTTAGTTGCTTATTTTATTTCACTGTTTAGTATTTTTGGTTTTTAAAAAAATAAGTTTTAAAAGTTTTTTAAATTACTTTATAATAAACTTTTAAAACAGCTAACTAAAGCAATTGATAAGATTGTTGTTATTTTATGGTGTTTTGTTTATTTTCTATTTCCCATATTGTCACCTTCTATAGACTTGTTCTATTTTCTATATTTTGTATTGACATTTTTCATAGCCTTGTTCTATTTTTTTATATTCTGTATTGCTGTCTTTCATAGCCTTGTTCTATTTTTTTATATTCTGTATTGCTGTCTTTCATAGCCTTGTTCTATTTTTGATATTTTGTATTGACATCTTTCATAGCCTTGAATTATTTTTGATATTTTGTATTGACGTCTTTCATAGCCTTGAATTACTTCATATTATTGGTGTTTTGTTTTAATATCTGAGTATTCATTGGTTAATACTTGTCATCAATAGAATTCTCATATCAGCTTTTATTTTGAAATCTTCACACTGAAGACTGACTATTGGCACTTGCTCATTTTACATCCTGCAAAAATCAACACATCACAAAGTCTCTTGCCGTGGTTGCTGCTAAAATCATCAGAGTTCATCAACACCGATCATCTATAACATAGAAAACATCTTACCACAATGCAGGATAATCGAGATATCATTGGTGAGTGTGGATTTTGGAAAGTAAGGCCAGTTCTCGATTCAGTACGGAAGCATTGCTTAGAACTACAAAATGAAGAATATCAGGCAATTGATGAGCAAATGATTATGTTTACAGGATGGTGTGGAATAAAACTGTTTGTTCGAGGAAAACCCAATCCTGAAGGAATAAAAAACTTCGTGTGGTTCATCTGGGTTGGCTTACGATTTTGAGATTTACCAAGAAAAAGGAACAGGTATTCGTGAAAAGGATCGGCATTTGGGAGTTGGGGGATCAATGGTAATGAGACTTATGAAACTGCACCCCAACAACAGAACTTGAAATTGTTTATCGACAATTACTTTACATCACTGCCACTAATAAAAGAATTAAAAGAACGAGGAATTCTCACAGTTGGCACAATAAGAGCAAATCGACTACAAGGCTGCCCTTTAAAAACTGATAAACAGCTGAACAGTCAAGGCAGAAGATCATGGGATTACAAAGTTAGCGACAATGGCGATATAGTGGTTGTTCGATGGCATGATAATAGTATTGTCCAACTTGCTAGTTCGTATGTTGGGATTGGGACACCAGATAAGGTAAAACGGTGGTCAGAAAAGGAAAAAGCACACAACGAAGTTGACCGACCTGAATTGGTAAAACATTATAATGACTTCATGGGAGGACCTCCTGCTATCATTTTATCCAATTCGAGCAAAAACTAAAAAGTGGCTAGTAAGAGTAATTTTTCATTTTGCTGATTTTGCTCTTGCAAATTCCTGGATTGAATATTTGAAAGATTGGAGGGCATGTAACATGCCAATAAAAAAAGCACTTGATCTGATGGAATTTGGGATAGAGTTTCAGATGCTTTGATAAAAAGCTATCAAGATTCTGTAAAAAAGCGAGGTCGTCCATCATCTTCCCCTCATGAACAACATCCAAAGAAACGGGTGCAGATAATTATGCCAGTTGATGATGTAAGGTTTGATGGCTACCACCACTGGCCTGAACTTATTAGTGGACTTCCGCAACGTTGCAAAGTCAACTGTTCAGGACGTACTAGAGTAAAGTGTACAAAGTGTAATGTTTTCTTGTGTCTAACAAGTAAACGTAATTGTTTTTACAATATGCAAAGAAGATTTCTGTAAATTGTATGGCTTGAGTCACGCTGGCTACAAATGTTTCCAATTTAATAACTTTTGATAGGATAATCGAAATTTTATGGAACTTTTTTGAAAAATCCCCCCAAAAAACATGCCAAAAATAACAAGTAAACAATTTTTTTATGAAAAACAATTATTCATGACTGAAGGGGATAAAAGAAGCCACTTTTCACTTTTATACAACACAATCATCTTTTGGTTCAAAAGAAAATGGAGGCACAAAAAATGAATATAAAAAACCAGCAAAAAGGTGAATATTTTTATTTAAAAAAAATATTTTCTAATGCTTTTTCATTTTTTTTTCTTTTTTAGAACAAATGTGCACTTTTATCAACGATGGAGGGCAGGAGCCAACCCTAGAGGACCTCGAAGAAGCAGTTGAGGCCTTACATCAGCAGCTTCAAGAAGCAAAAAAAAACAGATCCATGAGATAGAAGAAGAAATGACTGAAGAAATGGACAAAGACACAGAGGAAGAAGCAGAGGACTATTCAACAGAATATCCAGAAGAAGACATGGAAGAAGAAGACTCCGAAGAACCTGATAAAACTGAAAAACAGGAACCTTTGATGGTAGATGAGGAAGATTGGGAGCTTGAGCTGTATGCCAATGAAGAAATAAAAGAAATGGAAGAGGCTGCGAAAATGACTGAGGAGCTCAAAAAAATAGAGGAGGAAAAATGGAGGGAAGAAATTCGCCGCCAGGATAAGCTTTGGATCGCTTTACATCACGTGAAATTTTTGTGTAATATTTTTGGCTTTCGAATTTGTTTAATGTTTTTAAAAGTTTTTAACTGGTGTGTTTTTTAATTGTTTTTTATTTTCATTTTTAGTTTTTTGTCAATAAAAATATTTTAAAGTTATTTTTATTTTGTTACTTATTTTTATTTCATAGTTAGCTATTTTAAAGTTTTTAAGTTTTTGTTTTTTCATTGTTTTTTTTTCATTTTTAGTTTTTGGGCAATAAAAATATTTTAAAGTTTTTTTTTATTTTGTTACTTATTTTTATTTCATAGTTAGCTATTTTAAAGTTTTTAGGTTTTGTTTTTTCATTGTTTTTTTTTTTCATTTTTAGTTTTTGGGCAATAAAAATATTTTAAAGTTTTTTTATTTTGTTACTTATTTTTATTTCACAGTTAGCTATTTTAAAGTTTTCAGGTTTTGTTTTTTCATTTTTTTTTTTCATTTTTAGTTTTTGGTCAAAAATATTTTAAATTTTTTTTTAGTTGCTTATTTTATTTCACTGTTTAGTATTTTTGGTTTTTAAAAAAATAAGTTTTAAAAGTTTTTTAAATTACTTTATAATAAACTTTTAAAACAGCTAACTAAAGCAATTGATAAGATTGTTGTTATTTTATGGTGTTTTGTTTATTTTCTATTTCCCATATTGTCACCTTCTATAGACTTGTTCTATTTTCTATATTTTGTATTGACATTTTTCATAGCCTTGTTCTATTTTTTTATATTCTGTATTGCTGTCTTTCATAGCCTTGTTCTATTTTTTTATATTCTGTATTGCTGTCTTTCATAGCCTTGTTCTATTTTTGATATTTTGTATTGACATCTTTCATAGCCTTGAATTATTTTTGATATTTTGTATTGACGTCTTTCATAGCCTTGAATTACTTCATATTATTGGTGTTTTGTTTTAATATCTGAGTATTCATTGGTTAATACTTGTCATCAATAGAATTCTCATATCAGCTTTTATTTTGAAATCTTCACACTGAAGACTGACTATTGGCACTTGCTCATTTTACATCCTGCAAAAATAAACACATCACAAAGTCTCTTGCCGTGGTTGCTGCTAAAATCATCAGAGTTCATCAACACCGATCATCTATAACATAGAAAACATCTTACCACAATGCAGGATAATCGAGATATCATTGGTGAGTGTGGATTTTGGAAAGTAAGGCCAGTTCTCGATTCAGTACGGAAGCATTGCTTAGAACTACAAAATGAAGAATATCAGGCAATTGATGAGCAAATGATTATGTTTACAGGATGGTGTGGAATAAAACTGTTTGTTCGAGGAAAACCCAATCCTGAAGGAATAAAAAACTTCGTGTGGTTCATCTGGGTTGGCTTACGATTTTGAGATTTACCAAGAAAAAGGAACAGGTATTCGTGAAAAGGATCGGCATTTGGGAGTTGGGGGATCAATGGTAATGAGACTTATGAAACTGCACCCCAACAACAGAACTTGAAATTGTTTATCGACAATTACTTTACATCACTGCCACTAATAAAAGAATTAAAAGAACGAGGAATTCTCACAGTTGGCACAATAAGAGCAAATCGACTACAAGGCTGCCCTTTAAAAACTGATAAACAGCTGAACAGTCAAGGCAGAAGATCATGGGATTACAAAGTTAGCGACAATGGCGATATAGTGGTTGTTCGATGGCATGATAATAGTATTGTCCAACTTGCTAGTTCGTATGTTGGGATTGGGACACCAGATAAGGTAAAACGGTGGTCAGAAAAGGAAAAAGCACACATCGAAGTTGACCGACCTGAATTGGTAAAACATTATAATGACTTCATGGGAGGACCTCCTGCTATCATTTTATCCAATTCGAGCAAAAACTAAAAAGTGGCTAGTAAGAGTAATTTTTCATTTTGCTGATTTTGCTCTTGCAAATTCCTGGATTGAATATTTGAAAGATTGGAGGGCATGTAACATGCCAATAAAAAAAGCACTTGATCTGATGGAATTTGGGATAGAGTTTCAGATGCTTTGATAAAAAGCTATCAAGATTCTGTAAAAAAGCGAGGTCGTCCATCATCTTCCCCTCATGAACAACATCCAAAGAAACGGGTGCAGATAATTATGCCAGTTGATGATGTAAGGTTTGATGGCTACCACCACTGGCCTGAACTTATTAGTGGACTTCCGCAACGTTGCAAAGTCAACTGTTCAGGACGTACTAGAGTAAAGTGTACAAAGTGTAATGTTTTCTTGTGTCTAACAAGTAAACGTAATTGTTTTTACAATATGCAAAGAAGATTTCTGTAAATTGTATGGCTTGAGTCACGCTGGCTACAAATGTTTCCAATTTAATAACTTTTGATAGGATAATCGAAATTTTATGGAACTTTTTTGAAAAATCCCCCCAAAAAACATGCCAAAAATAACAAGTAAACAATTTTTTTATGAAAAACAATTATTCATGACTGAAGGGGATAAAAGAAGCCACTTTTCACTTTTATACAACACAATCATCTTTTGGTTCAAAAGAAAATGGAGGCACAAAAAATGAATATAAAACACCAGCAAAAAGGTGAATATTTTTATTTAAAAAAAATATTTTCTAATGCTTTTTCATTTTTTTTTCTTTTTTAGAACAAATGTGCACTTTTATCAACGATGGAGGGCAGGAGCCAACCCTAGAGGACCTCGAAGAAGCAGTTGAGGCCTTACATCAGCAGCTTCAAGAAGCAAATAAAACAGACCCATGAGATAGAAGAAGAAATGACTGAAGAAATGGACAAAGACACAGAGGAAGAAGCAGAGGACTATTCAACAGAATATCCAGAAGAAGACATGGAAGAAGAAGACTCCGAAGAACCTGATAAAACTGAAAAACAGGAACCTTTGATGTTAGATGAGGAAGATTGGGAGCTTGAGCTGTATGCCAATGAAGAAATAAAAGAAATGGAAGAGGCTGCGAAAATGACTGAGGAGCTCAAAAAAATAGAGGAGGAAGAATGGAGGGAAGAAATTCGCCGCCAGGATAAGCTTTGGATCGCTTTACATCACGTGAAATTTTTGTGTAATATTTTTGACTTTCGAATTTGTTTAATGTTTTTAAAAGTTTTTAACTGGTGTGTTTTTTAATTGTTTTTTATTTTCATTTTTAGTTTTTTGTCAATAAAAATATTTTAAAGTTATTTTTATTTTGTTACTTATTTTTATTTCATAGTTAGCTATTTTAAAGTTTTTAAGTTTTTGTTTTTTCATTGTTTTTTTTTCATTTTTAGTTTTTGGGCAATAAAAATATTTTAAAGTTTTTTTTTATTTTGTTACTTATTTTTATTTCATAGTTAGCTATTTTAAAGTTTTTAGGTTTTGTTTTTTCATTGTTTTTTTTTTCATTTTTAGTTTTTGGGCAATAAAAATATTTTAAAGTTTTTTTATTTTGTTACTTATTTTTATTTCACAGTTAGCTATTTTAAAGTTTTTAGGTTTTGTTTTTTCATTTTTAGTTTTTGGTCAAAAATATTTTAAATTTTTTTTTAGTTGCTTATTTTATTTCACTGTTTAGTATTTTTGGTTTTTAAAAAAATAAGTTTTAAAAGTTTTTTAAATTACTTTATAATAAACTTTTAAAACAGCTAACTAAAGCAATTGATAAGATTGTTGTTATTTTATGGTGTTTTGTTTATTTTCTATTTCCCATATTGTCACCTTCTATAGACTTGTTCTATTTTCTATATTTTGTATTGACATTTTTCATAGCCTTGTTCTATTTTTTTATATTCTGTATTGCTGTCTTTCATAGCCTTGTTCTATTTTTTTATATTCTGTATTGCTGTCTTTCATAGCCTTGTTCTATTTTTGATATTTTGTATTGACATCTTTCATAGCCTTGAGTTATTTTTGATATTTTGTATTGACGTCTTTCATAGCCTTGAATTACTTCATATTATTGGTGTTTTGTTTTAATATCTGAGTATTCATTGGTTAATACTTGTCATCAATAGAATTCTCATATCAGCTTTTATTTTGAAATCTTCACACTGAAGACTGACTATTGGCACTTGCTCATTTTACATCCTGCAAAAATCAACACATCACAAAGTCTCTTGCCGTGGTTGCTGCTAAAATCATCAGAGTTCATCAACACCGATCATCTATAACATAGAAAACATCTTACCACAATGCAGGATAATCGAGATATCATTGGTGAGTGTGGATTTTTTATACTAAAAGCTATATAGCCCTTTTACAACTTCCTTCTACATTTCTACTATTTTTATTTGATGGGGAATTTTCCTTAGTGCTAGTTATAACATACACATTTTCAAATTTCACAAAGTAGCCAATATCATTTCTTAGAAAAAATTCTCAAAACATATTTATAGACTTGACGGTAGAAACTGCAGTAACTGGCCAAAAAACAAAAAGGAAAGCCGCACCAAAATCCCAACCTGCAAAACTTCAAGCAAATGCAACCAGTGATGCGGGTCCATCTTCAGCTGTAACGGAAGGCACGATCAAAGAATGGTTTGGACGTCACCTCAGTAAATCGGAAGAAAAGAACACTTTACCAGACTTCAAAGTCCACGAAACTATCCCCGTTGAGGACAATTGGAAACTACGTATTCTCGAATGTAATGAGAATTGGTTCATCGACATTCGTAAATATAGCATAGAAAATAAATTTACTAAAGGGGCTTGTATTCCAGTTCATATTTACCCCAATTAATCACTAAACTTAATCAAGTTCCAACTGTTTTGAGTAAATTGGGATTTGATTTTGAAAAATAAGCTGTTTCATATGTGGGGAGCCAGATAACTCCATGGAGCATTTTCTCAATGCCCATGTTATTGGACCTATCAAAGAAAAATGTAATATCTACAATTCACAATTTAATACTAAAACAGAATGGTTGGCCCATTTAAATAATATTCACGAAATATTTTTACCAGATTCTTTTATTGTACATAAAACGGGATTTGGGGGTTTATTAGTTACCTTAAAACACATTAATGGGGAAAATATTCAATATCCAAGGGGCTATTTTCAACACGTCTATAATGATGTTACGAATTTGTTGGAGGGATGATCTAATAAAATGAGATTTAAATTTCAATTATGTTTACGAATTCATTTTATCAAGCCAAAAATCATTTACGAAAACAATGAGGCAATAATGACGTATGAAACCAATGATTCTTATTTTTGTAGTAATATGAAACTTATTATGCATTACTCAGAAATAAAACAGTACTTGCGAGAGTGTGAAATGCAAATCTTAGGCACAATAGAAGCTTTCATTAATAGAGGTTCGGGTTGGGTGATCAATTCCATCAAAGATGTAGAAATCAAAATTGGCAAATACAGACCGTATAAAGGAGGATGTTCAGAGAAACTTCCCGTTTCATTAAAAAATAAGAAATCTATTTTAAATATCACATCTAAAGATGCCAAATGTTTTTTATGGTGTGTATTAGCTCATTTGCATCCTGTCGAGTGGTTCAACAATCCAAATAGATTAAGTCACTATAAGAAATTAGAAGGCTCACTGGATACATCCATGCTTGAATATCCCGTTGCCTTAACCCAAATTTCAAAATTCGAAATTGCGAATAATCTCAAAATTAACGTTTTTGGATACGATAAATTTGTAGTTCCTCTTCACTTAAGTAGCTCCAACTGAAATAGAGAAATAAATCTTCTTCTTCATGACAAACATTATTTTCTCATTCGAAATATTGCTCGATTAAATAGGTCGTGATGGTTTAAACAACATTTTTTTTTGCTTACGATGCTGCCAAGGGTTTAAAGTTGAAAGTGCTTTAGAAAGACATCGCCCCATGTGTGAAGAGCATAAAACGGCCAAAATTCGATTACCAAGCAAAGAGGATTGTGTTTTAAAATTTTACGAGTTTCATAAAGCCTTGCGCTGCCCTTATGTAGCTTATTTTGATTTCGAAAGCCTCATCCAAAAAGTCAGTGGCCCAACTCAAAATCCGAGTACCTCCTATACCAAAACCATCCAAAAACACGAAGCTTGCAATGTCCATCTATCAGAAGCTGATGCGATGAATTCCAACTTAATGGCCCTCTACCATCTTTTATCAAATTAAGAAGACGACCGGCCTTCTTCTGTTGTGTCTTCGGCAGTTGGTTAACTATATCGCTGATACCTGATGAATGTTTTTCTTCAATGGGACTGGAAAAACCAGAATCCTCTAATGTCACTTTCGTTACCTCTTTGGGCCTGTTCTCATAAATGGATTTATACCGGTGTTGTAATTGTCCTAGAAGTAAAACCTTATTGTAGTTATCCAAGTTTTCTTCTTCCAAAATACGTTGAATGGCTTTTTCAATGTCTCTTAAAGTACGTTGAACGGGCGTTTTATTTTCTTGACTTTCTCGATATTGAGCTTCCCAAGATTCAGGGGGGATGAGGATCATTTTCTTGGCCATGATGTTATTAAACTCGTTAACATTGACAATATGGGAGAAATTAACAGTAGAAGCCAACCCCCTTTTTGTTTGACGAGAAAGTTGTTCTTCGATTTTGGAGATGCTTTCGTATTCACTAATTTATTCAGTATATGTCTATAAGGTCGTAACTTTCTTTTTTCACGTTCACTCAGTACAATGTTAGAGTTCCCAATATTATGCACACAATCACACAAACACTGAATAAAATCCAAGTTGAAGTTCTTTAGAAGTTCTTTTTGAAGTTGTGTATTACTTTCCACAGTTACGTGTAATCTGTGACTTACTGACTGTTGACTTACTTTCATCGTTGTTTAGGTAAAAATACAGCGGTATACTCTCCCGGAAATATATTCGTTCTGAGCCGAGAGTTGTCGTCCGCATTCTGCGTGAGATCAATCATCAAGTAACTGTACGGATCACGAGTACTCTGGTTAAAGGCATCGATCATGAACTTGGTGTTACCAGGATACATCTGATGAGACAAATGAGCAATTTGAGATTTGTCACGAGGGTTTTCAAAAAGAACTAGATAAGCATTCAAAGAAATGGTGCGCTGATACGGGTTCTTGTCAAAAATATTTTGAGTAATAAATATAACACTTATGTTTCGATGATGCGAATCGCACGTATCACACCCCTATCCACATCTTGAAACAGATCATCGAGTACAATAAGCTGGTTTCTATCGCATCTAAACGTCTTCATGTCGGGCATTCCTTTTAGAAATGTTGCTCGAGACCCATAAAGTGAATACCAGTCTTGATATTGAGAATAGTACCACATTACTCTTTCAGGTGGGGGCTTAATCATTCCCCTGACATGATCCAAAATTTTCTTAACGAAGGTTGTTTTCCCGCGATTGCTGGGACCGGCAATAATCATCCTAATTGGTGCCATCAACAAAATGAAGAAACCCTCTTTTTCCATGATCGTTACAGAATCTTGCGCTAGTTGTATATTGGCAGGTACTTCCGTTTTAGTGGAAATAGCGATGTTCGTTGTTTCGAGAATAAGCATAAAAGCCGCAATGCAGCCCATAGCGATGTATTTTATACTCGGTTTCCTTTTTTGCTGCATTACATTTTCCTCTATAGTTAAGCGTGATATTTCATCTTGCTCCACCATTTTAGCTTCAAGAATGTAACGAGAATGAGTACATAACGTGATATTTATTCAGTATTAGTACAAACTTTGAAAATTTCACATCGCCACTCATATTCTAACCAATGATCGATTAGATAGGAAATTCCACGAGGTTAAGGTTAAGGTTAGAATATCGTTTAATTTCTTCCCGTTGTCTGAACTAAATCCTTTGACCAACCGTTCCAGTTCCATAGAGGTAATAACTTGAGAAGCTCTAGGAGTAAGTAGTCTAGGAGAAAATGTGTTGATCACAAACGAAGATCCTTGGAAATGTGGAGTCAACACAATACCTGACGAATATGCGGTACACGCACTTGGTATGGAAACGATCCTGGTCCCATTTAAAACATGTGTAACATCAAGAGTATGATTTGGGCACACAACACGCAATGTTAGTTCCTTGCCTGTGCTGTATATCCATGTTCCGGCATTGTTCACATGCTTGAAGATAGGTAGGTGACCATGTACCACACGTCGGTCACACACTTGTCGCACTTTTTCCTCATCATCCAAAAATAGAGCATATTCACACGTGATAATTGGTTGTTGTAGAACTGCATTGACTGAACCACACATATGGATCATATCACCATAGCAATTACTCAGTTCATCCGATGTCAATAACAAATAATTCTGTCTATTTGCTGATATAGCAAGATATGGGTACTGTGGCTGTATGTATGCAGATACATTTACACCAGGTAGGGTATGAGGTAAAGGAGTTAAATGGTAAAAGTTCAAAAATATTAAAGTGTGCGAAGCGGCATGCGTGCAAATACCCTAAACATATTATTAGACACCAAAGAAACAGTAGTTATACTTTGATAATAAAAGTAAATATCTTTAAGAGATGGTGGTTTTAACAAAGATAAACCCATTGGTAAAGCTGTTCTTATCTCACTGATTGTGTGTAATAAATCAAGAGGGGATATTAATATGGAAGTAATTTTCCCCAATGTCAACATGTCCAAACTTTCTCGCAAAGCCGTGAAAGTTGTTTTAGCTTCCATATACACATGCTCTAAGTTTTGTAACAAGGTTGTTAAAAGAAAATCAGATTCAAGGATCGCAAAATCATCAGAAAGAATACGTGTGACATGAGACAATCGTAAAATAGCATGTCTATTCTCTAGAATATGCACAGCTGAATCATTCACATAGGTTGCTTGTTCCTTAAGGAAATGCACAGCTAAACCTGTTACTTTTCCAGCTTTATTTATTTTCTGAGTTAAATCAGTCAAATCATCGTTATCAGCTGTTCCAAATAAAAATTTTAACAACTTCCCACCAGCATCAATTAATCCTCTTTTTACATGTTTTTGTGGACTGGCGACTAAGAACGTGGCAGAACGAACGGCATGCACTTCTTGACCAAGAATTCTTATGTTATAGTGTAGAAGGTGTACACTTCTATCCAAAGCATTCAACACTACACGATGTGTAGCATCAGGACTAAGTGTAGCAGTGGTACGCAGCTTTTCTTGTAGGATGTCACTAAACTGTGTGACAGCATCCTCCAATTGTTTTACCTCAGACAGGTATCGATCAAATGGTATATCAAAAGCAATAGTCCAATGCACATTAGTTAATAAAAAGTCACCCTTATGAAGAAAGATAACTCCACTTGTTATATGTGGGGAAACGACAGATGAACCCACATACTGGATTTGATGAACAAGTACCAAAACAACAATTTTAAGTATCTCCATCCTTGACTGTTAAATTTTCCACTAGTTAAATTTCGAATCCACTTGACAATTAGTCACCAGTCTGCAAAAGAAACACAACATAACTACACTGCTAAGATGAGTGTGGATACTATGTCATTCTTCTGCCATATTTCCTTAGAGGAATAGGGTTAGGAGTAGGGTCTGGAGTAGGAGAAATCTCAGGATTAATTAAAAACTTATTACTGCTACTAATATTTCCCCCTACACTTCCCTTAACTTGATCTTTAACTTGATCTCCACTATTACCACTAGTTCCAGGTCCCCCAACCTGGACGCCTGGTTTAACTGAATTATATGATTGGGTATTATCCACAGTTTCAGGAATCGACATTTTGGGACTCATTCCTGTTGTTGCTGCATCATCCAGATGTTTCACTGGTTTCAGGCGTAGAACATGTGCACGGTGTTCCTGCCCTGTAACAACATCCTGTAGGCTACTTTGATAACTTTCGACTAACCCCTGGCTTAACCTGTGTTATCTTTGTATACACTAGATCCCCAACTTTATATAAGACTGGCCTAGTCTTTTTATTGGCAGTTTCTCTATACTTTGCTGCTGCCTGCTCAATGTAATCATATGCCTTTTCATATGCTACCCGCATACGTTCCCTTAACTCTGTTACGTAATTTTCTTCAATATCATATGGAGACTTAGGGGTAAGAATCTCAGCGAGCGGAACTTTAGCATCTCTTCCGAAGAATAAGAAATGAGGAGTTTCCTTCGTGGTTGAGTGTGGAGTAGTGTTATAAGCTACCAACACAGCTGGTATCCAGTGATCCCAATCACGGTGGTCTCTCCGCACATAATATGATAATGCATCTACAAGAGTTTTATTAAAACTTTCCGTAACTCCATTCGCTTGAGGGTGGTAGGCAGTAGTGAAAATCTCTTTAACACCTAAATAATCGCATATATTTTTCATAAGAGCAGATGTTAAGTTTGCACCACGGTCTGTCAATAAATATTTTGGTACCCCATATTTCAAAATATATCGGTGGGCAACTTCCCTGGCTATTGTTTCCGCTTTTTGATCAGGTAACGAAATTGCTTCCCCATATCGTGACAAGTGATACATGATAACAAGGATGTAGCGATTACCTTCAGTGCTAATGGGGTGCGGACCTGAAATGTCCATACTTATACGTTCCATAGGTTCATGTACTTCTTTAAATGGTTGGATTGGAGGTTTACCAAGATTTGGGGGAGTTTTTCTTAAGAACACACACTTTACACTGATCACAGTAGGATGTAACATCTATTTTCATATTAGGCCAAAAGAAAGCTAACTGGAGTCTTCTCAGTGTTTTTCCAGGACCCATGTGAGCTGAAAAAGGAGCATTATGATAAGCTTCTAATAATGGCGTTCGCATTTGTGCTGGAACTACCAACTGCATGACTATTTCCTTTCGAGCATTTAAATTTGGAGTTGTATGAACTCGGAAAAGTAATCCTTCAGCATCTAAAGTATACTTATCTCCCTTATACATGCAATCTTCGGGTTTAGAAATGATCTGATCTACTACGGTTCTCCAGGGTTCATCTTTCCTCTGCTTGCTTTTGACTTCTTCTTTATTCCAAATAGGAACCATATTAGGAGTTGACTGTTGTCGTATATAATTAACTGAAAGACGGCTTAACACATCTACATGACCATGTGCTTTGCCTGGGCGGTGTTCAACTATGAAATCATATTCTTGTAATAGCAAATTCCACCGAGCTAAACGAGAACTCGGATCTTTAACAGTAATCAACCATTTTAATGGTCTATGGTCAGTAAGCACTGTAAATCGTCGACCAAACAGATAGCATCGAAAATATTTAATCCCCCATACTACTGCCAAACATTCACGCTCAGTTGTTGAATAGTTTTGCTCTGCTTTATTCAATTGGCGACTGGCATAAGCAATTGGATGTTCCTGCGCACCAAATTTTTGTGACAAATAGCTCCAATAGCCCCACCAGAAGCATCTGTGGCTAAAATAAAAGGTTGTGAAAAATCAGGATATTTCAACACTGGCGGACTTATAAGTGCTGCTTTTAATGCAAGAAAAGCATTGTTTTGGGCTGATCCCCAGCAAAATGGTTCCTCTGTTTTTGTTAACTTTGTCAAAGGCTTAGCTATGTGTGCAAATGCTGGTATAAATTTTCGATACCAACCTACCAATCCTAAAAATCAGCTAAGCTCTTTAACAGTTTCTGGAATGGGGTATTGCTCAACAGCATCTACCTTTTCGGGATTTGGGCGGATGCCTTGTGAAGAAACAAGGTGTCCCAAATATTTAATTTCTTGTTTCAAGAACGGACACTTTTAATTTTTAGTCCGACCTCCTGTAATCGTCTGAGAACCCTCTCAAGTCTCTCCATATGTTGCTCAAATGTATTTCCAAATATAATAATATTATCTAGATATACGAAACATAATTTCCCATCTAAACCATGCAAGATTATTTCCATGGTTCTCTGAAATGTTGCAGGGGCATTTTTTAATCGATAAGGCATTCTGGTGAACTGAAAATGTCCTTCACCTGGAACAGTGAAAGCGGTTTTTTCCTTATGACTTTCTTCCATTGCTATTTGCCAAAACCCACTTAAAAGATCTAATGCTGTAAAATATTTAGCACAATCAAGACGATCCAGTGTTTCTTGAATGTTAGGGATTGGATATGGATCTGTTCTTGTAATCAGATTCAGGCGACGATAGTCAACACAGAATTTCCAAGAACCATCAGGTTTTGCTACCAGAACCACAGGCGCAGACCAAGGAGAATTAGATGGCTCAATGACACCTTTCTCTAGCATCTTTCTGGTCTCCTCAGCCATTACTTCTCGCTGGGTTTGCAGGAGTCGATATGGAGGCTGATATAGGGGTGTGGCATCACCTGTATTAATACGGTGTTTAACAATATTGCATTGACCCAATTGGGAATCATCCTGAACAAAGAGCTCAGCATATTTGTCTAAAAGTTTAAGTAAGGCTTCTTTATGCTCAGGGTTAATGTGACTAAGGTCAACATCCCTTGGAAAATGAGAGATTGGTTCTGCGATAGTAGTAGACACATACAAATCCATATCGTCCACTGCTGTCGTAAAAATCCAAGTCTTGTGGACTTTGGTATAGTTACAGCATGATTAGTAAGGTTTACTAAACACACTGGAAACTTTCCTTCAGACAAAGGCCTCACCAAACATCTGCCAATCATTATCCCAAAATCCAAGGTATATCCCTCCAGAATACCTTGTGAATTTAAAGTGCTAGGGCATGCTTTTAAGAATCCTTCACATATAATTTGAGTATTTGGTGGTACAGTTATAGCTGTAGTTAGTAGGACTGGTTCTTTACACATTAGGTCATCGTCTTCATGTGCCAATTCATCAGATGTAAGCAGAGGGACTGTTTCAGTGTCACCATTATACCAAATTCTTTTCCCCTGCAACCATACTATTAAGTTTGTGTCACGAATGATATCTTCTCCCAAGATACCGTCAACAGTTGAAAAATATTCATCAGCCCCAATGTACATTTTATGTCGAAAACTCTTTCTTCCAATTTGTAACTCAAATGCATAACAACCCAAAATATTAAGTAACTGTGATGTCACACTGACAAGATTATGTTCAATTGGAAGCTGTCTGTTTTGAATATCCACTGACCCCTTTAATTTTTGGAATACTTTACTTAATATAATTGTAACATGGCTGCCAGTATCAAGGAGGAATTTACATTCGTGGCCTTCAACATATATTTTTAAGACATAACCCTTCTCCTTCCCCTCCTGCTCCTGTATTCTCACTAGTGCTTTTGGAAAATTTAAATTTTTTTCTCCAGAATTTGTCCCAGTAGACTTTTCAGGTTGTGGTTCATTCTTCTGACTGTTTCGTGCTGGATTTCGTGCTCTGAGTCTGGGATCCTTCTGCCATTGGTTATATGTATGTGTATGTGGTGGCGATTGCTGCCGCGACGAATTTCTCCACTGAGAAAATCGCTGTCTCGCTGGGCGTGCAAATCTCACAAATCGTGCAAAGTGACCTAGACAACCACAAGCATAGCATATCCCTTTCTGTACAGGCACACTTATGGCTTCAGGGGAAGCTATTTGCAATGGGGGTATGAACCGAGGCATGTCTACATTTACACCTGGTCCCCTGTTACCCGGCATTTGCTTCTGGAAGTCCTGGGCTGCAAGTGTTTCCTCAATGCTTGAGTCGTGCCCGGATACTTTCTATAACATCGCCGTCGGTAATTGTACCTACTCGTACAGCCGGTCTGGTCAGGAGTTCGTTCTGTTCTTCTTCGATAGCGATGTCATTTGCTTCTCTGAATGAACGAGGTGCTCGTGACATAACCATGCATCGTGTCGGATCACGAAGGCCAACAATAAACTGGTTCAGTTATTTGCTGCTCGTATATCCTTTCGGCACTCTCCCTCTCAGCTGCTGTTGTAAAGGCATTTGCAAAGTAGTCCTCTGCCAATGACTGTAGACGAAGAGCATATTCCTGTACATCTTCCCTGGCGGTCTGACGAGCATCCAAGAAATTCTGCATGCGTATGGTAGGGTGTGCATAGCTAAAACGCTTAAGGGGAGCCTAAACGCTTAAGGGGAGCTTAAGGGCTTAGTGGGAGTTGTCAGACAACTTGCAGATTCGCTTAAAGCAAATTTTGCTGCTGCACCTGCCATTCTACATTTTGCCACCCCAGCCGCATTTCATCCGTCCATTTGCCTAATCTGGCAACCTGATCCAGAAGGGCAAAAAAAATGTTTTATGTCTGTCCCCCTTTTTCACCTGTAAAGACGGGGATTAAGTGTACATATCCTGAAGTATGTGTTGGAGCTACAGGTACAGGAGTTTCTCCCTCGGCTCCACTAGAAGAAGCAGAGGAGGCTGTGTTGTTACCTTGTTCAAGAGGCATCTTGATTGGGTTTTTATGTTGGGTTGGGCAAACATTGCTCATGAAAAATATAATTTTGTTCCCTCGTCTGACTTTATTTCGTTTCAAAAGATGTAAGTGATTCTAATATGCTTGGAAGCAAAATAAACCAGTAAACATATTACAAGTGTGAAACAAAGAACAAATGCATACGTATTGCAATGGACACAGTAACTATTATGTCCCACATTAAAATTAGGGCTCCACTTTCCCCTTTTCCTTTCTTGGTTCACAGGCACCATTTGTTCTCCATTTTCAGGGTCTAACACATATTCAACCATAGTTTCAGGTGGGTCTTCAGACATTTTCTTTTACCTTATAGAGCACCAACCACCAACCAACCAAATTGTATCAATTGATCCACTAATTGCTCACAAATGAAAAGGTTTGAATGTTCATAACAACAATAAAACAAAAAAAGAGAGGTTATAATTTGAAAATCCCACTTCTGACGCCATTTTGTCATGCCTCCCCGCCTCTCTTTAGTCGGGCGGACAACTAAACACAAGGGCCATAAAAAGGATTCACATTTTGGTTAGGGTAGCACAACACATTTGTGAACAATTATTGAACCATAACACCATTATGTTTAAGGAAGAGCATTAATGTTTATTCTTTTAACACTAACAAGAGCAAAGTATCTAAACATATTAATTTTAATTGTTATGACAAGAGCAAAACATTAATTACATATACATAAGCATTGTACTCATCTCAGTTAGGTGAAGACATCACTGGATTTCACTTGACCACAGACATAACACAGATCATCCTTTGCACTGCACCAGAATACACATCAAAGAATACTATAATAGTTATAATACGTTTATACGTTTAAAGTGCATTAATAACATTTTTCATCATCAGATAATAACATGATTTGTCGATGTCTGTTGAAGACAATCGAGTGAAAGATTTTAGACAGACATTAGAACAGAAATTAGTCACGAATACTAATTATCAATATCCAATATGAAACTCAATAATAGAAAAGAGTTTCCTATAGTGTTGATGGTATTGATTTCCTCATTTGTAGCTAAAGTCGTTATTTTATTGTTTTATGACATAAAACAAAATTATCTGTGTCATGTACGTGCGATGCAAAGTGATCAAACAAAACGATATTCATGATGCAGGGTCATGACACTATCAATAAATAATAACAGACACACAAGGGTTTTGTTTATTCTTTCAATACGTCATAGAGAAGTCGATGCCATTGTTGAATGAGAAGGGTAATTTGCATAGGCTGCGCTGAGCAGAAGAATCGACAGTCGGTTCCCCATCCCCTAATGAGCTATAGGACTACCTTGTAGTGTAGGGGTAGTCTTGGTAAGGGGCCTACTTGAGGTTATAAAAATACACAATCGTCTGTAACATCGCCTGCTTTCCTATAGCAGACGACACTTCGGCCGAATGAATAAAGATGATTCATGGTGGTGGCCATCTTGGCTACACACATGCACAAACACATGCATACAGCCTCAGGGTTAACCACACACTGTCCCTCCTTAATGGCTGCCTTGCCATTAAGTACCCCCAGGCTGCTCCACCTGGGGGTTGACAGTCTCCCTATCTGGAGTTTATGTCATCTGCCGGGCTGCCTACTATAGCAGCCTAGCAGACAACAACAGGATATAGAATTGCTCCTTCTAATTAAAGAAGGAGCAAAACTGGGTTGTCACAATTGTCACTAGTGGTTGTGATTCATATCATAAAAAAATGGCCCCTCAGAGAATCAAAAACAGACCTAGTGAAGCAACTGCATACTGGTAAAACCAGTGCAGTTGTTACCAGAAACATCATGGCATCTGAATTCATGCAATCTGATGATGAAGTCCCTTCCAATCTGCCATTGGCTGACGTGATTCGGAAAGCTTTCCAAGAAAAGCAGGACAGCGAAAGACTTGACACAGATTTTTATAAGAGCATAGCAGCAGTAATGTATGTTATACCTGACTATGTGCATGACTTTCGAAAAGAGAAGTTTTTTGTTCATTTCTGGACTGGAGCTCAAATTAATTTATTTGGAAAGTATGGTGAATGACAACATATAGATGCCACAGGAAATACTGTCCATGCTCCATCAAACCAGGATGGTACCAAGTCTCCAGTCTTTTATTATGTGGGAACTGTGAATGGTGTTCCCATGTTTCAAATGTTCAGTGGAAGGCACCACACACCTGCGATTACTTACTAGTTGCAAATGTGGCTAAGGATGTCAACATCCTACCATTCATCATTGTAACTGACAATAGCTTAGCAGAAAGTAGTCTTTTGTTTGCCACAAATAAGACAAAGTCATGAACCAGATGAAGGTGGCAGTTACTGAAGCGGAGTATGTTCACCATTCTCAAATTAGCAAGAATAAAAAGGAGAAAAGAGTACATTCTGCTGTGCATACAAGGATAGCAATGAGTTAAATAACTGCACAAATTGGGAAGCCACAGGGAACTCGTTTTCTGAAATGGTTACAAACTTTTGCAATGAAGCTAACCTAATACAAGCTTACAAAAAAAGAGCCATCTTGATTATGTCGCAGTGTGCAAGTCTTGGGAAAACATCAGAGACCCATCCAGACCTCAAGATTGTACTGCTACAGTGCAAAGTTCAAGGGCCATTTTAGCCCTAAGGAATTGAGCCCAATCAAAAAAATTAACTGGCTCAAACAGCCCATTGGGTGTATTAGCTAGCCCAATTGTTTTTAGTTTTGGCTTAATTGCTTGTACTGCTGCAGTACAAAGTTCAAGGGCCATTTTGGGCCCTAAGGAATTGAGCCCAATCAAAAAAATTACCTGGCTCAAACAGCCTATTGGGTGTACTACCTAGCCCAATTGTTTTCAGCCCTAGCTCAATCATTTGTACTGCCAACTTCACACGCACCAAGTGTGTACAATTATAATAATCCTGGCTTGTTTAGTTTTTTCTTGATCGTTTGTTTTTATTTTGGATTGGCATAAAACTTTGTCAACCCTCTGTAGTAACGTCCAGAGGATTGGCCTAGTTCTATCAGCTGACGATACCAACATCCTGCCTTGGGTCACCTTTTGGGTCTTGGGTCCTTTTTCCTTCCAGTACCACCCCTTAATACAAAGAGATTGTCCTGATAAGCAATAGCATTAAGTCAAGGGGGTTGTGTTTTTCTTGTGAATATTAGTCTTAATTGATGATGAGTCATTCTTCTATATTTTGGTCACCACTGGTCAGTAACATTGATTTGGCCAGTTTGGTTGTTACTTATGTTTTTGACCAATCAGAGAATACTGAGAAAATGTTCTCAGTATCCTCTTTTTGGGTATAAAAAGGCCGTGTTTTTTATATTTATCAAGCATTCTGTAAATAGACAATTTATGCCCAATTTGGGATAGACCTCGATGGAAAGAATTGTAAATAAACTGATCTTATGCTTTAAAATTGCCAAGTCTTATTTTTATACTTACTGGACAGAACGAAAGTTCTCATCATTCATCATCTCGAACTGCCAACCCAGGTGTAAACCTGAACCATCACTTCGAGATGGAACTTCAAGGGACAACATGATCAACCAGCTTTTAATGGGCGAAAGCCCGAGGAGTAGCAGACAGCTAAAAGATCCATTTTAACTGTAAAAGTACAGCAAGGATAAACTTGTAAGGAAACGGAAAGGGATTAATTTGCTCCCTTCCTCCCGAACCAGGATAGAAGAAGCGGCTTAGCCAACCGCTTTTTGGTATATTTTATCCCCCACAAAGGTTACAATATGCATAAACTAATGAAATGAATTTAATGAAATTGAATATCAGAACTTTAGAACAGAAATGGAGAACTGCAATCAAAAAATAAAAAATGTCAGTCACTGTGATTGACAAAAAATTGTTGGCCTACATCAATTTAAATCATGATTGACTAGTAGATTAACTAACTTATAACAAATAATTTAATAAAATGAATAAACTAGAAATAAAGAAATATGATTTCAAATATTGAAACTATGTGTCTGCATTGGTAGACCTGTTTTAATTCATGTTGAGTACTTTAAATACAGTAAAACATTTTGCTGCCTTCAAGGTAAAGTAACAAAAAAAAAATAGAAAGTGAAAAAAAACTTGATTTAATTAAAACATGAAAATTAAAATTTACATTAAAATAACATTAAACATGATTTAAATCAAACAACCCAGAAGTCAGTGTTAATTTTATTGATGTTTGTGTGAAGACCCTGTCTTTATTTCTTAGCAACACTACTATGACGTCATACATTTGACATTATTGCACCTGTTCTCTCACTCTCTTTCACCCCTGTGACGACCCAGTTTTGCTCCTTTGTGGAGTAAAACTAAATTCCCATTGTCGTCTGCTACGCACCTGTAAATTGGTTGCCAGGTAGACGACAAAATGGCCAGCAAGGGTCACTGTCCTCCCCCAGGTGGAGCAGCCTGGGGGTGGTATATAATGGTGGCGGCCATTATATCCTGGACAGTGTAGTGAAACCCTTCATGCTGTGTGCATGTGTGTTGTGTTGCTCTTCAATCAACAGGTGGCCAAGATGGCCACCACTCATCAAATGCTTTGTTGCTGTGTGGGTGTGTTTGACCCTTTCTCCTGGCTGGAGTAGCCAGGAGATTTCTCATCTCTTATTAAGCGAGTGTTTTTATAGTCTATTTGAATAAATTAATCTGTTTATTTTCACTCCTACAACACTGTGTCCGTGTCTATTTATTTCTACAATAACTGGGGAAGTTACCGCGGGAGGGTGGGGGTTTACCGGTGGGGTGTCACCGGTACTTCACCATCCTGGTCCGGCATGTTTTCCGTCTTGTCGGCCGGTGCTTCGCGCGCGGTTTATTCATGGTAAGATCCATCGGGGATTTACCGTGGATTCTACGTCTTGTTCGGCGGCCACTCATCCGTCGACTTGCGGCGTGGGAGTCGACCTCCGACTGGCACTACCCGTGGGCACGAACGGGTACAAGAGGAGGGCTGGCCAGCGCTTCGACCCGTCCCAAGGAGGTCAAGCGGCGGTAAGTAAAGCAAAATTTACCGTGGGTCATTGTAGCGCCCAGTCGGGTTGTTACACCCCTCACTTCTGAGAAAAGAGAAAAAATGTTTCGTTCCTGCCGTTGCTATGGAAACAAAGAGACGAAATGCATGTGTGGTCAGAGGAGCCTGGGAATTTGCAACCATCCTCAATCTTTCTATCATCTTGCTGCCATCTTTCTATTTTCTTTTCAATAAATATTTCGAAGATGTATTGCACTTTTGATAACAAAAGTCCAATTTTATTCACACTTTCGATATTTTTAATCGTTATTGCATAGCCCAACACTGGCACATTAATCCTGTAAAATGGCCCAATGTTGAGCATAGCAATAAAATGATTTTGACATGTTCCCTAGAAAGACCATAGACTCACATGGTGACCCGGGAGGTTATGATCATTTACATATTGTTAAATGATTGGTAAACTTATATCACATGAGCAGGGTTGCATGTGTATATAAGTTGGACATTCATGTGCTTGAATTTTCATCGCCGGTGGCTATGCCCGGCCACACACCAGTAATTGATTTCACTCATACGAACGAGTGTCCTCCCAAGTAGCACAATATGTTGGCCAAATGTATGAATTTATGTTGGCAATGTTGGCAAAACGTTGTGGTTGGAAAAGACCTTTTGGCCCAACGTTGACCCAATGATTGTTGGCCCATTGTTTTTAAAAATCATGTGGCCCAATGTTAACCAAATGCAGTTTCCCCAACATTAGTCCCTTTAAATATATTTATTAAGCTAAATTATCCTATAAATTAAACATTTAATTAAATTTAATTAATTTATAATTTAATTTAATAAATGTTTTATTTAATTAGTAATTTAATTCAATGAATGTTTTATTTCATTGTTATATTTCATTTTAATTTAAAATTATAAACAAAAAACGAGAGTATTAAAAACCAATACTTGGAGGTGAAACTTGTAAAGTTTACTGCCCGTTTATCGTGTAACGATGTCCGAATTGTCGTCTGCTATGGGAAAGCAGACGATGTTGCAAACAGCTTTTACTTCCAATATCGGCCGAAGTGTCGTCTGCTAGAAAAGAGCAAACGACATTGCAGATGATTCGTACTTATATAAACCCCAGGCAGGCCCCTTACCAAGACTACCCATTGGGTCCATACCTTCAGTTAATTTTTCAACAGAGTTTAGATGTAGGTATTGTACCAGATATGTGGAAATTAGCTAATGTTAGTCCAATTTTTAAATCAGGAGACCTTACCTCTGACAATGATTGCCATATTATTGATAGTGACTTGAAAACAATAGAGGCATGGTGTTCTAAATGGTGTTATTTTTAACCTCCACTCTATAGCCCTGAATGTACAAATTGGAAAATTTGGAAAGGGGAAGAAGTGAAAGTGTACAGCTTGGTTCTGGTTCTAGACAATAGTCTATTTGGGGAACCAGTATCCCTGTTTTGATTAAGTTGTGCCCCCTATGTTTCTTAGTGTACTCTTACTTTATTGGCCTTGTTTAAAAGTAAATTATTAGTTTCCTACCTTTTCTTGATGCTCGTTTGGATGTCCAGTTGATTTGAGGTTGTGGAGTTGACTGCTGAATTTGCACACACTTACATTAAACACCAAACCAAATGATGATCACAAAACACTATGAAGTTTGCATACAATTTATTGTTTGAACATGTAACCAACCAAAATTATTTATATTTGTCAAGGTGTAAACCAACCAAAAATTTTAAGTTCTATAAGCATAAACCAACCAAGATTATTTAGAATTCTTAATGTGTAAACACAAACCAAAATTATTTAGAGTTTTCAATATATAAACCAACCAAAATTATTTAGAGTTCTCAATGTATAAAACCAAAACTATTTAGAGTTCGAAATATATAAACCAAAATTATTTAAGAGTTCTAAATGTATAAAACCAAAATTATTTAGAGTCCCAAATGTATAAAACCAAAATTATTTAGAGTTCTAAATGTATAAAACCAAAATTATTTAGAGTTCTGAATGTGTAAGCCCAAAATATTTTAGAGTTCTGAATGTGTAAGCCCAAAATATTTTAGAGTTCTGAATGTGTAAGCCCAAAATATTTTAGAGTTCTGAATGTGTAAGCCCAAAATATCCTCTAAGTTCTGAATGTGTAAGCCCAAAACATTTTAGAGTTCTGAATGTATAAGCCCAAAATATTTTAGAGTTCTGAATGTATAAGACCAAAATATTTTAGAGTTCTGAATGTGTAAGCCCAAAATATTTTCTAAGTAAATCAAACAATACACTAGGTTCCTATGGGAAACTAGTATATTGTTGTTTTTTTTTCTTGAAAAGAAAACTAAGTTCTTCTGGTCCCTTTACAAACCACTGGTATTCTTTTATCTCTCTCTCTCTCTCTCTCTCTCTCTCTCTCTAGCTGTAGACCCTCTGCTCAAGAGCCTCTCCCACTCTCCTTGAGAGTCTGCCACACTCTGGTCAAAAATCTAAAATGAACTGACTAAAATTGAAGATTTTAGTCCATTCTAGTCTCTCATTGGTTAACTTAAGTTGATTATTCAATCATTTAATTGGTCAACCTTATGATTGACAAGTGAAAGTACTGTGATTGACAGGAAACACTAAGGTGACATCAGGTGTTGAGAAAAGTTACATTAAATGTAAACACAGGTGTGACCTTTCTTAGAAAAGGTTAATTTTAAGTGTTAGTTTGCTTTAAAAGTAACGATAGAATAATATTATATCTTATTATGATTGACAGGCCATTTTAACGTTTCCTCTTATTGTGACAGCAAATCTCATAAATTATAATACAATTTTGACCTTTGTTATAAAAGGTTACCTTTTTGTGATCTTATTATTTTCACACCCCCAGCCTAGTCACCGTATGATATTTTGTTAATGTGTGGTGTGTATGCCTATTGTAGTTAATTATTTCTTCTTTCTATTATCATTGTTTTACTTAAGGTGTTATATTACACCTTTTAACTTTTCTTCTTTCTATTCACTTAAGGTGTTATATTACATCTTTTAGCTTTTACATACGACACACCTGTTATGACACTTGTTTACATTTTAAACTTTCTTCTTCTCTATCGTCTATTCTTTTTCAGGTGTCACATTACACCTTTCTAGTTAAACACCTGTTTTCATTCACAAGTTCTTTTAAACATTATTATTAACATTATTATTATTATTATTATTATTATTATTATTACCATTATTATTACTATTATTATTATTAGTACTATTATTTCTTTTATTATTTCTCTTTTCTTTTTTGAATTTCTATTTTTGATTTCATTTTTGTGTATATTGCATTTATTTTAATGTTAGGTGTTTTAGTGTATTTGGTCATTTTTGAACACCTAACATCCCTACCCCCTAAATTTCACTTCCTTGATTTTCTTTGTGAAATTTATTTCAAGTCTTATAAATTTTCCAATTACTATTTCCTAATTTTTCTGCTTCCTTTCCTCATGTTATCATTTACCATTTTAGCACTTCTATATCTCTTCACTCTTGGATGATTTTACAAATAAACAAAATGCAACATAATTTTAGAAATTGCTCACAAATGTTCTATCAGTTCGTTGTTTTGGTGTAGTCCTCTTGACGGTTTCGTATAGATGTCATCAGATGGTTACCAGGTTGTCATCTGCTGATTGATGATCTGTTAATCAGTTTCTGTTGAAATTGTCCTTTAGACATCACTCGGGCTACAATGTCAATATTCAGTCTGATGAAAGGTTGAAGTTCTCCCAAAGTTGCAAACCAAGATCCAAGTCTTCAAAGTATTCGTCTGCTTTTCTGAAGAGATTTTTGATTATCTTTTCTAACATATGGTATTCGTCTGCTTTTCTGAAGAAATTGTCGACTTGCTAACCCAGCATCTGTTGAGGTTTTCGATGATGTTCCAATTTTTTGATGAAAGTACAAAGCTCCAACATGAATGTGGATACAATGTTCCAAGTTTTGTGAACAAACAATACATTTCACTTGACACTTAGCACTTGTTATAAGAGTGAGAGATCTTGTGCTTACAACAAATGAAGTCATTTTTTTTTATCATTTCTACTTTTCTCTAGTTTTTCTAGCTAATAATCTAACCTTCCTAACCCATTTCTAAAATAGCAACACAATATTTTGTTGGTCTATAAGATATAAACATACAATACACATTACAAATATACATAATAAATTTCAGACAGTTTTAGCTATTATTTTAACATGTAAGATTACCATACTGGTTAATAATATTACAATAATCATTGCATAGGTTAAATAAAATGGCATACATTGTAGATTATATAACATTTCATAACACATTATACATGTCATTTTTTTTCAAATACTTTTTAACTTCAACATGGAATTTGTCTTCCATCATATAATTGTATGAATTGTGCCAGATTCCATTCCAAATTCAGGATTTATAATCACCTGTTTTTTCCCACATGTGAACTTCTTTCTGTTCCATCTTTTCTGATTATGGTGCCTTCTGCACTAACTAATAATGGAATTAATAAATTTAATGAAGTTCACCCCATCCTCAATTTTGAATGTGTCCATTCCCAATAATTTTGCCCTCGACATTTGTTTGTGTAAATATGTCAGATACCTTGAAATAACAATTCTTTATATGATATTCCAAACTTCTGATTGTATTCCTTGTTATTCATTTAGATTATATTCCCATTATATATTTAATTATGTTACTTGTATTATATTCAATTAAATTGTTCCCAATATATATATATATATATCATTAAATTTCACATTTTCCTAAATTCCTTTCCTTTAGGAACAATATACCATTTTACCTCTTATTTATTGTCATTTTCAGCATTTTTATTTGCTGAAATTTATTTTTGCTGAAGCTCTTTTTTCATTTTCAGCGTCTCATTTCTTCCCAATTATAATTACTTTATTTTCTCATTTTACCTTTATCCTTTATCTTCTCCTTTTACCTTTATCTTTTATTTTCTTGGATATCAACTTCATTGACTTATCAAAGGTATTTGGGAATGGATTCTTGCTCCATTGTAACCCCTGTTTGGCTTAGACTAAGAGCACATTATGGGCATGGACTCTTGTTCCATGAATTATCCCTTTATCATTTTGACTCACATCCATGGTTTGTAAGAATGAAATCTTTTTCCATTTTTCAATTACCACCATATAGCCTCACCATTGACATTTCAATTGTTTTGATTCCCTGGATTCCATTGGGCTTCCTACCCCCTGGACTGTTTCATCATTTTCTTTTTATTCCATTATGCTTCATTTTTTTAACTTCTATTATCATAACTTTAATTAACTTACTCTTTATTCTCACTATAAAACTTATTTTCCTTTTTTACTCGGACAATCCATTGTCCAACATTAATGCTTTAGTCACTATCTCATTTCTCTTATATAATTCCGGACAGTTCATCGTCCAACATTAATGCTTTAATCACTATTTCATCTCAAATTATTCTGGACAGTCCGTCGTCCAACATTAATGCTTTAATCACTATTTCCTTTTAAATTATCCCGGACAGTCCGTCGTCCAACATTAATGTTTTAAATCACTATTTGTTTTCATTCACTTTCTGTTTTACTCCTGTTTTCTTGTAACTCATCACTGCATGATGATTGCTCTATTATTTCTTATTTGCACTTTTGAACTTATTTTTCTCAATTACACGGACAATCTGTTGTCCAACATTACTGCTTTTAAATCCCTGTTTCATTTCTTATGTCGTTCCGGACAATCCATTGTCCAGCAGTAATGTTTTAAATCACTATTTCATTTTATTCATTTTTCCCTTCTACTTCGGTTTTCTTAACATCGTCATTTTTCATGAATTCTTCTTTAGGGCACCTATACACTTTTATCTATCTAACTTCTGAACTTAATCTTTTTGGTCTCAATTTAATTTAACCCATATTTCCCATGCACTAATTTCTCATTTTCTTCTTCAGCTAAAATAATTGTGATTGTCTCTTGTAAATTATCAGGATTCCGAGATAACAGAAACCTTTTAATTCGGGGATTCAATCCTTTTATAATTTGGTTTTGGACCATACCATCCCTCATGGCTATTTGATCTGGAGTAGGATTTTCCTCTGTAAAAGCTCTACCCCTTGTTTTTACCCTTAAAATGTACTCTATTGCACTCTCTGTGCTACTTTGCTTTTCTTCTAGAAATTTCTGCAGGGACACTAATTTGGGTTCTATTAGTTCAAAACGCTGAATCAGTAATGCTTTTAGCTCTTCTAGTCTTGTTAGCTGTCTTACCTCTGGATGATCTCGTAGGAATTCTGCTGCAGGACCTCTACATTTTGATTTAATTAAGATTATCTTAAATTCCTCTGTCCAATTAGCTATCCTAGCAATACTTTCAATCTGCTCAAATAATTCTTTGGCAGATGGACCTTTTTCATCCCCTGAAAAATTTGGGATCAAGCTACTGTGTACAGGCTGATTCACATTTTGATTGTGCCCCACACCTGAAGTGGTAGCTTCATTGTCTCTTTGATGATCCATGTTATTTGGTTTTCCTTGTAAATTGTTCCCTTACAAACCCCACAAAATTTTAAAGACCCTCACCCAAATTTTGTATATAGTCCGCTTTTCTGGGACTTTTTGTATGGGAGCGTGCGTGTATGTGTGGGAGCGAGCAGAAACCACAAAAATATCGCATATGTACTTATATCTACTTAAAACTACTTATTCGGCCATTTGAAAACATCAATCTAAAAGGTCTGAAAAACATTGAGAAGGAAAAAAAAAAATTTTCAAAGGTTTCACTATTAATTAACATTAATATGTATTTCAATAGGAAAAACATTCAGAAAATTACAACAAAAATTAGAACCCAGGAATTCAACTTCAGCTTTAAATCAAAAAAGGGGAACACTGAACTCAACAAGGATAAAATCCTGTCGACTGCGCCACTTGTTATTTTTAACCTCCACTCTATAGCCCTGAATGTACAAATTGGAAAATTTGGAAAGGGGAAGAAGTGAAAGTGTACAGCTTGGTTCTGGTTCTAGACAATGGTCTATTTGGGGAACCAGTATCCCTGTTTTGATTAAGTTGTGCCCCCTATGTTTCTTAGTGTACTCTTACTTTATTGGCCTTGTTTAAAAGTAAATTATTAGTTTCCTACCTTTTCTTGATGCTCGTTTGGATGTCCAGTTGATTTGAGGTTGTGGAGTTGACTGCTGAATTTGCACACACTTACATTAAACACCAAACCAAATGATGATCACAAAACACTATGAAGTTTGCATACAATTTATTGTTTGAACATGTAACCAACCAAAATTATTTATATTTGTCAAGGTGTAAACCAACCAAAAATTTTAAGTTCTATAAGCATAAACCAACCAAGATTATTTAGAATTCTTAATGTGTAAACACAAACCAAAATTATTTAGAGTTTTCAATATATAAACCAACCAAAATTATTTAGAGTTCTCAATGTATAAAACCAAAACTATTTAGAGTTCGAAATATATAAACCAAAATTATTTAGAGTTCTAAATGTATAAAACCAAAATTATTTAGAGTCCCAAATGTATAAAACCAAAATTATTTAGAGTTCTAAATGTATAAAACCAAAATTATTTAGAGTTCTGAATGTGTAAGCCCAAAATATTTTAGAGTTCTGAATGTGTAAGCCCAAAATATTTTAGAGTTCTGAATGTGTAAGCCCAAAATATCCTCTAAGTTCTGAATGTGTAAGCCCAAAACATTTTAGAGTTCTGAATGTATAAGCCCAAAACATTTTAGAGTTCTGAATGTATAAGCCCAAAATATTTTAGAGTTCTGAATGTATAAGCCCAAAATATTTTAGAGTTCTGAATGTGTAAGCCCAAAATATTTTCTAAGTAAATCAAACAATACACTAGGTTCCTATGGGAAACTAGTATATTGTTGTTTTTTTTTCTTGAAAAGAAAACTAAGTTCTTCTGGTCCCTTTACAAACCACTGGTATTCTTTTATCTCTCTCTCTCTCTCTAGCTGTAGACCCTCTGCTCAATAGCCTCTCCCACTCTCCTTGAGAGTCTGCCACACTCTGGTCAAAAATCTAAAATGAACTGACTAAAATTGAAGATTTTAGTCCATTCTAGTCTCTCATTGGTTAACTTAAGTTGATTATTCAATCATTTAATTGGTCAACCTTATGATTGACAAGTGAAAGTACTGTGATTGACATTAAACACTAACGTGACATCAGGTGTTGAGAAAAGTTACATTAAATGTAAACACAGGTGTGACCTTTCTTAGAAAAGGTTAATTTTAAGTGTTAGTTTGCTTTAAAAGTAACGATAGAATAATATTATATCTTATTATGATTGACAGGCCATTTTAACGTTTCCTCTTATTGTGACAGCAAATCTCATAAATTATAATACAATTTTGACCTTTGTTATAAAAGGTTACCTTTTTGTGATCTTATTATTTTCACACCCCCAGCCTAGTCACCGTATGATATTTTGTTAATGTGTGGTGTGTATGCCTATTGTAGTTAATTATTTCTTCTTTCTATTATCATTATTTTACTTAAGGTGTTATATTACATCTTTTAGCTTTTACATACGACACACCTGTTATGACACTTGTTTACATTTTAAACTTTCTTCTTCTCTATCGTCTATTCTTTTTCAGGTGTCACATTACACCTTTCTAGTTAAACACCTGTTTTCATTCACAAGTTCTTTTAAACATTATTATTAACATTATTATTATTATTATTATTATTATTATTATTATTACCATTATTATTACTATTATTATTATTATTAGTACTATTATTTCTTTTATTATTTCTCTTTTCTTTTTTGAATTTCTATTTTTGATTTCATTTTTGTGTATATTGCATTTATTTTAATGTTAGGTGTTTTAGTGTATTTGGTCATTTTTGAACACCTAACAATGGCAACTTCAACTTAATAAAGGAAAATGTTGTGTAATGAGGGTAGCTAGGGGAAAGAATCCAATAATATTTCCATATAGAATAGGGGCCATTCCACTTAATAACGTAAATTCTTATAAATATTTGGGGGTAACGATTACAGCTAAACTTTCTTGGAAGCTGCATGTCGAGCAGATTATTTCCAAGTCTATGCAGATGCTTAGGTTTAGTCAACGCGTTCTAAGAAGGTGTCCCAGGGAGGTAAAATGTATAGCATATCAATCATTAGTACGTCCCCATCTAGAATACTGCAGCTCCGTGTGGAATCCCCACACTGAGGACTTTGCTCACTCTATAGAAATGGTCCAACGCAGGGCTGCTAGGTTTGTTTGTGGTAAATATGGATATGCCGACAGTGTAACTAAAATGCTTTCAGAGCTTGGTTGGGATAGTTTACTTGCAAGACGTTCAGATTTTAATCTTAATATCTTTAATCGAATGCTAGAAGGCTCTTGCCCTAAACCTACTTCAAGTAAACTTTGCAGGGCATTATATTTGGGTAGGGGTGACCACCCTAACAAAGTTGGAGAGATTTTTGCACGAACAGATTCTTATTACTGGTCATTTGTCCCGAGGGCGATTCGACAATGGAACTCGCTTGCTGGGGATTTTGTGCAGGAAAAACGTATTTTATGGGAGTCATAATTTTGTTTTGTTTTGACAATGCATATATTTGCAGCATTAAAAATATTGAAATTGTTGTTGGGTTTATATCATTAGGGTTTTATATTTTCTGGTTTTGACAATGCATTTTCTATGCTGCACTTGGACTCTTGTCCCTCTGCCATAGGCCTTTATGGCTGCTTGCAGAGTAATTTTTCAAATTCAAATTCAAATACCCCTACACTACAAGGTAGTCCTCTAGTTTCTCAAGGGGACGGAGAACCGGCTGTCGACTCTTTTCAGCGCAGCCTGTGCAAATTACATATTTGTTCTCTCAGCAGCATTGACCTACTAAATGGCGCATGGAAACATTAACAAACCCACGTGTTTCTGTTATCTATTTATTTACAGACTTAAAGTGGAGTTTCCACAATACAGCCAATTACTATTGTAAGATCGATCTGAGTACTACAACCACAATATCGATCCTTTCTCGGTCAAGTGCTTTTCGGATTACTTGTGACGTGAATCGTAATGTTATCGCTTCCGTTGTCTCGTTTCCACCCTGTCTGTTCCATCTGTTGCATCCATCTGTTGGTCCTGGTGGCCCTTACCAGCAGTTCCTCTGCATTTTCACGGCGGTTGCTTCACTCACAACTCTCAGGGGTCCCGACCTAGGTGTGACCGAGCAGGTGGCTCCTGGTCACCCTTAACAGAGTGCAGAGCAGAAATCAACCGGGCAGTCTACCTCCGGCTGAATTTGGAGACAGAAATCAGGTCCTCAACCGGGCATAGCCTCCGGCTGAACTTACAGAATAGTACAAGAGAACAACCACAAATATTATGAGAGCCCAACTTATATACACATGTAAGCACTGGTCATGTGATATAAGTTGGCCAATCATTACACAGTATGTAAATGAGTGATGCAATCTGGGTCCCAATGTTACTCTATGGTAACCACAGAAAAGACATTAAAAATACTCAATTGCTATGCTCAACATTGGGAAATTTTCCAGGCTTTATGTTCCAATGTTGGGCTATGCAATATTAATAAAATATTCGAAAATACAAAAGAGTTAGAAACGAAAAGAGAACTTTATCCAACAGCATCATTTGGGTCATTTTTCCGCTTACAATAGTCTCCACATTTGGCGTGATTCCCAAACACATGGACTGGGCTGTGCAGAAGATCTGCCTTCAATCTTGTAATTTTCTCTTGAGTTGGCATCTGGGAAGAAAATATTTTGAAGCACTAATGAGTCGGTTGACTGTCTGGTGTCAGTAATCACCTCTCATGAATGCTGATGCTTGTGTCTTTTCGTATGTTTCGGATCCTGTTTGCATATGATCGAATCAAGTGATTCGTACACTCGATCTTAGTGACCCGGTAGTTCCACCGTTCGCAAATGGCCTTGTATGTGGCAGAATCTCCATCTCCTATCACATACTTGTATCTCAGTTGGTATTTTTCCTCAGTGTTGTTGAATGCCTCCAGAATTATGTTTGCCTCAATAGCACCTGATGACCCTTCCCAGTTCCTCAAGCAGCGATGGGTGGCCACTACAACTCAAGTTTTTTTTTCGGCTTCACAAGTAGAACAATACTCGTTCCTGACAGCAAGATCAATTAGCTTTCCACTTTCAGCATCAATGATTGCTGCCATGCCAGATAGTGAGTTGTAAGTGTGCTTGTATGAACGTTTGGCCCCCGAACCATCAACAACGACAATAAGCCATGGGACACCATCAGTGTCCACATTATTATTTTGTACGGCTCGTTCCCTTGCTTCCATCGCTGCTTTCTTCATTGACTTTGTTAGTACTTCTAGTAATCTGTCATGGATTTCTTGTGTTTTCATCTTGAATGCTTCGGCAGCCATGCAGGGAATGCCAATAACTGCTAGAAATTCTTCCAGTTGGTTGTGACCAATCCCAATACTTGCACTGCCAAGAACAGATGCAAGATTGACATCGTGCTTTGCATTTTTGTCCTCAGTTGCAAATGTTATTTCATGAGGACAATTGTTGCATTTGAAGATGAAACTTGATCTTAATCCAGTCCTGTGTTCCAGTTTATATTTAATTATCGAGCCAGTGCAACTATGAGTGTGGATTTGGACATTTTGGAGAAATTTTACTAAATCCAAGAAAGAAATTATCCGCCACATGTCACATTCGGCAAGCAGTCCGGTTCATTTTCTATTCTCAGTTGATGCTTCTCGATGGATGTTGGCAGTTGGCAGCAGTGGGGAGGTCAACTCAAGAAACCACTGCAAAGTGGGGCCGTCGAAACATTAAAGAAAAATGTCGAAACTAAGCCCTTCAGGGAAACAGGGAAACAGGTCGCAGTGAAGCTAGGAGTAGCTGCTCCTGAAAAAGGAGGGGAACATCTTCATAGGTAAGAGACACCTCGAAACAAAAAGTTTCAGGGTAGAACTGAAAACTAGCATCTTTATAGGGAAGATGCGAAAATGGAAAAGTGTCAGGGTGGCACTAAAGATGATCAGGGTGGTCATCAAAAACGGAAGGAAACTATGGACAGGGTGTCCAAAAAGGAATTCTGAAAAAAACACGCGGGCAGGCCGAAAATATCTATAGGAGAGACATCTACAGCCTCCCGTGTGCAAACACGGGTAGGAACAACGATTGAGAATGTTAAAACTCAATCGACTCCTAAAAAGGAACAACTTGGCGTTAAAATCCATCAAACGATGAAATAACGTCCAAATTGTGTAAAGGAGAGGCCAAAATTCGAATTTGCCGCTATACGGAGCGCCGCCTGGTGGGAGAAAAAGGAGAAAGACTCTTTTGATGGAAGCTCCTCCCACTTCCGGCTGGAAATTGAATTTGTAAGCCCCACAGGATCTCATGAGAAGCCAACCGCCATTTTGGACGCCACTTTAAATTCGAATTCTGCGAAGAATAGTCGCGTGTTAAGTTTTTTCGAAAATGAAAAAGTGTCAACTTCCAAAAAAGGGATAATTGAAAAGAGGATGGCTGGATTAATGGATAAGGGAGCATCTGGGACCGAAGAAGCATCGGAATTGGAGATATTAATGGACACCGGTGAGATGACACCGGACTGGCTAAGGATGCTTTTTGGGGAGGAAGACGACGAAGACACCATCGCTGCAGGGATTCTTTCCGGCAGCAATGCCGTGCCATCGTCGCCTAAAAAGGATAAAGCTGCGGAGTCTTCAAAAACGAAGAAAAGGAAGCAGCCAGAGGGTGAGCCAGTCAATTTTGTTCCGCTAATACATTCTCCTCCCGGGCAGCGTAGTAGCGGCAATCCAGAGCCAGAAATCATTTATGAAGGGCCCGCAAGAGACCCAACGCTACAATTCCCAAGGCCACCGGAAGAAATGGATACTCCACCAGGGAGTTTACATGATGGATGTCTTCCAGCAGAGCTTGGTGGCTCAAATCATCGAGGTCGCACCAAAGGCGAAAGAAACGCCGATAAGAAAGCAATGAAGGAGTGGATAGATGGACAGAACAGGGAACTGGCAACTAGGGGACGGTCCCCAATCAAAGTGCCAGCGATTGGCACAGCTCTACCGAAGAACACGACGCCAACTGACGTCTCTCCTTCGAATAGCTGGGTCACGGTGGACCAGCCGACTAACAGGGTACGTTCATAATCCTAATCGACCACTTACTTTGCCGGGGGCGATGGAGAGGGTCTCCATCGCATCAAAAGTTGTAGATCCGAGGAGAGAAGCTCATCCACCAGCGGTGAGCAATCCCGCTCGGCTCAACAGGGAGAAATTCGTTGCTGAGAGGCCCAGGGACCCGAGACGCCAGGGAGACGTCACAAGAAGTCAGCCTCAGAAAGATTAACGGACCAGACGAAGGGAAGAGTCAAGGGACCAAGCCAGGAGGTTCGAGACGGCCAAGATCCAGCCGTTTCGTCATCCACACATACCTGGACAGGCCAGGGAAGGACAAGGTGCTACGGAGAGGAGGAGGGAACGTCGGGATCAGATCTTCGCAGGGGAACGCGGGCATCCAAGCAGACCAGCGCCTGGACCACCCACGGGAGCGATCCCGAAGTTCTCTCCACCACCACCTCCTCAACAATGGCCAAAGGACCGACTGGATATGTCGGATGGGAAGCTGTCCAACCGACAGCAATTTCGGCTACTCAGGATCGGTCTAGTATCTTTTGGGCGTCGCTGGGGGAGAAACGTTTTTCGTTATTTAGGCTTCCTCCATAGCGATGAAGGGATCAGGGAGGATCGACTCCGACCAAGGCTGGATAGGCCCTGGACCGCAGTCATCATACAAGTATTGGACCACTGGCCCGTCGTTGTCCTCCATGACAATGCCGAGCCAGGAACACTTAATCTCGTTTATCTGCAGCCTAGGAAGCAATCCCTCAGCCAGATCTTCGAGGCAGTCATTTCATCAATGGTGGCGACATTGATTCCTAGCAGCAGAGGCCACAGGAACGTCGTTCATCACCGTTTGAGAGAGCAGGACGGGAACACACACCTGGCCATCCAACAACTGGACTTCATGGAGTCGATAGTACTGGGAGCAATCCCAAGGTCGCAGGTGATACCACTGAGGATGTTGGAGGATTTGACCATCCTTTCGACGGAAGCAGAGCCCGGACCCAGAGACCAAGGAGGCCACTTGGAACCGGACAACTAGACGGAGGACCAGGAACGGAAAAAGGACCAGCACAGACCAGTTCCGATCCATGCTGAGGAAACCGGAGGAACGAGGCAGCGAAAAAAGCATAATTTTCAAAATTGTTTTTTTTTTTAATTTTGGGGGTTAAAAGAAAAATAAGGGGTTTCTTTTTAAAATTAAAATTTTGAATTTTCGTTTTCTTTTGGGGGTTTTAAAAGCTGTTTTAATTAAAGGGTTAATAGAAATTTAATTTGGGGCAGAATTAATTTCTTTTATAAACGTTTTTTTTAGGGTAGGGTTAAAAAGGGTTTAACTTTCCGTTAATTTATGTTGTGATTAGTCAGGGTTTTTGGGAGGGGAATTTAATTTCAATTTCATTCGTGTGTACGTTTTTAATTATAATTTTAAAAGTATTTATCTATGAAAAAGATGTCGGTTATTTTTGGGTATATTCTAGTCGAATAAAATTACAAATTTAATTGGGAAATGTTAATTTTGAGGGGTTTAAGGGATTTTTAAGTTTTAAAAATCATTCTGTGATAAATTGATAATACGAACCTGTGATATTGTTATTCTATCGGTACAAATTGTGTATTTTTATTTTTTATGCAAAGTGAAAATTTTTCATAAAGGGTTTTGCAATTTTGACTTAATGCGGCTGCTTACCAGTGTGAAGTTCAGGAACGAACTTCATGCTTAGTTGGGGGGGGGGGTGAAACGATCAGTCCAGGAGCACTCCTGGCTCACTTAGTTTTTGTGGATCGTTTGTTTTTGTTTTAGATTGGCCTGGAACTTTGTCAACCCTCTGTACTGATGTACAGAGGATTGACCTAGTTCTGTCTTGGGTCACCTTTTGGGTCTTGGGTCTCTTTCTCTCCCAGTCCCACCCATTAATACAAAAAGATCATGCTGATAAGCAGTAGCATTAAGTCAATGGGGTTGTATTTTTCTTGGAAAATTATTGTTTTTATAGAATGAATCATCTTTCTATATTTTGGTGACCACTGGTCAATCAAATTGATTGGCCAGTTTGGTTTTTCATTTCGATTTTACCCAATCAGAGAATACTGAGAAATGGTTCTCAGTATCCTCTTTTTGGGTATAAAAGGCCGTGTATTTTGTGTGTAAAACAGAGATTCTGTAGACAGAGAATCTATGTCCAATTTGGCATAGATTCTAGAGAATATTGTTGTAAATAAACGGATGGTATACTTTAAAATTGCCAAGTCTTATTTTTTTATACTTAATGGAGAGAACGAAAGTTCTAAAATCATCTTCATCTCGAATCATCAATCCGGGTGAAAACCCGGATCAACACTTCTAGATGCAACTTCAAGGGACAGCACGATCAACTAGCTTTTAACGGGCGAAAGCCCGAGGGGTAGCAGACAGCTAAAAGATCCATTTTACTGTAAAAGTTCAACAAGGAAGAACTTGTGAGGAATAGGAAAAGGGATTAATTTGTTCCCTTCCTCCCGAACCAGAATAAAATAAGAGGCTTAGCCAACCGCTTTTTGGTATATTTTATCCACCACAAGGTGGTTCGTTACAATATACATTAGTATGTTATTTGTATACTATGCTAAACACCAAGCCACAAACTTTTACCAGAAAACCCAAAATTGAAACATCACAAATAATAAATAATACCAAAATAAACTCGTAGCCTCTTTATCCCAAAATCATGAAAATATTACAATTTTGAAGTGTGCCCTACAATTCTTTTGAATAGTCACTTTCTTTTAGGATGCCCCAGTTTCGAGTTAAAAAAGACGTTTTTTGCGACTGAATAAATTGAAATTGTGGCCTCCTAGAAAAGTTTCAAGACACAAGAATTGTAGGGCACACGTTATTCATGTCACATGTAGAATTTCGTAATTTTCTGAAATTTTTAATGTTTCTTGGTAGGCCTTTTGTTTGGCAACGTTGTGTGGGGGTGGTGGGAGGAGGAAAATGCTATCTTCTGATAAGGATTTTTTTCTCTTATCTCTTTTTCATCTCCTCTCTTTTTCCTATGCATCTTTTGGAACAGAGGAGACAAGTTGCAAAATAAAAAAAAAGTTTGATGGCGTTCAATGTTTTTCACCATCCTCGGTGCGCGGATCGGCAGATTATTACAAAATCGTCAGGAGATATGAACGACGTGTGCCCTACAATTCTTTTGTATTGAAACTTTCTTCTAGGGGTCCCAGTTTCGAGTTAGAACAAAAGACGTTTTTTGCAACTGAATAAATCGAAATTGGGGCCTCCTAGAAAAAAGTTTCAAGACACAAGAATTTTAGGGCACACCTCGTTTATGTCATATTTTGAATTTCAGTAGTCATATTTGATATTTTGTTTTGGTGAAGGTAAATTTTTGTTGAAAATATTGTATTTTAGCGTATTTCAACACCACAAATTCAAAGACACAACTAAATGAATTGTAAATAGAATTTAATTTGAATGAAATGAAATGTATTACAGAAAATAAAATTGTCTTACTTTTACTGCAGTTTCTTGTATTTCAAAGGAAAAACTCAGTTCAGTCTCACACTCAGCAACAATCACAAAATCTAGAATAACTAACTAAACTTGAATAACTAAAAATTGAAAAATTAAAAATAAAAATATTGAATATAACAGCTGCATTAGAAAAAAATCGAATAATTACAATATTCAATAACAACAGTAAAGCTTGCAAAAAATTTTGACTAAAATGCACAAATAAAAAAGTTGAATGTCTAAAGCCAACAATTCAAAGACTGACAAAAAAGTTCTCATAATAAAAAGTAGAATAGAAAGATATTTTCAGTAAATTTGGTTCAAAGATCAGTATGTAACCTAGCCCCTATCAGATCTATATGGCAATTACAAAATTATCTTACTGGTATTGCTAATTGGATTCATGGACCCTTTTCAAAACAATTCTCAACTTTATTTGAACAGCTGTTCTAGTCATAAATACCAGTTTAGACGTTTGGATAATTTTCATTTTTACATTTTAATAAATTAATTGTATAATATACATTTATATATTTGTGTTTATTATATATACAGTGCGTTTCATATTTATAGACGCACCGCAAAAATTGGTTATATCTCGAGTTAAACTTAATGGATTCTCCTGAAAATTTCACAATAAACAGGTCATCTTTTATTACAAACTTTCTACTAGGCAGAAATTTTTTTCTTAAAAAGGTAAAAATTATAAAAATTAAAAACTGGAAAATGACCGTTTCATAATTATAGATGCACTAATGAACTTTTCACTTTTATTAATTATTGTGACACAATAACATTCGGAACACAACTGTAACATTAAAATTTATAAGTTATATGATTGTTTTCTACATACTTTAAACTAAATTTATATACACATTTAAAGAAATTCTGCCCCGAAGCAGCTAAAATGGCACTTTTCAGCTTTGATATTGTAGCATAATCATGGCAATCAGTTAATAATCACGTACGATGATGTCCCAAAAGTTTTCTACAAGATTTATGTTTGGGGGACACGCCGGCCATTCGAGAGTGGTGATATTTTTGTTCCGTAACCATTCCTTCATTAGGTTATTAGAGGAAACTGGGGAATTTTCTTGCTGGAATACTAAGCTAATGTTATGGTATCGATATTTTATGGCAGTAGATACCCTCATAACATTGTCTGATAATCACTGATATTTGTTTTAGTTGAAATAAAGGCGAAGCTACGCATTCCAAAAGTGCTAAACACTTCGCATATTGTCAGGCTCCCACCACTAGCCGAAAAAATTCAACCTCGATGATTCTGATGGTTTTTATTCTTTTCTTCATATTGGAAGGATGGTACAAAACAACCACAATATTTTTCTAAACCAAATTTCGGCAGTGGAGGAGCCTAATAATATGGGGAACATTTAGTGCCTTTGGAACGAGCAGCTTAGTTTTTGAAAAGCAGACTCAGCCTATATTTCAATCAAAACAAATATCAGTGATTATCAGACATTGTTACGAGGGTATGTACTTCCATAAAACATCGATTCCATAGCATTAGCTTAGTATTTCAGCAAGAAAATGTCCCAGTTTCCCCCAATAACCTAATGAAGGAATGGTTACGAAACCAAAATATCACCCCTCTCGAATGGCCGGCATGTCCCCCGGACTTAAATCTTGTAGAAAACTTTTGGGACATCATCGTACTTGATGATTAAACAGATTGCAATGATCATACTACAATATCAAAGCTGAAAAGTGCCATTTTAGCTGCTTCGGGCAAAATTTCTGTAAATGTGTTTATAAATCTAAATTAAAGTATGTAGAAAACAATGTTATAAGTACTAAAACATCAGGACAGTCATATACCTTATAAATTTTAATGTTACAGTTGTGTTCCGAATGTTATTGTGTCACAATAATTAATAAAAGTGAAAAGTTCATTAGTGCGTCTATAATTATGAAACGGTCATTTTCCAGTTTTTAATTTTTTTAATTTTTACCTTGTTAAGAAAAAAATTCTGCCTAGCAGAAAGTTTGTAATAAAAGATGACCTGTTTATGGTGAAAATTTCAGGAGAATCCATCAAGTTTAACTCGAGATATAACCAATTTTGGGGGTGCGTCTATATATCTGAAACGCACTGTATATATTAGGGTGGTCCTTATTTTTTTAAGTTTTTAAAAGTCTTTGTCTGACCCTCCCATGTTGTTCTACTATGTATAAAATTATGTTGTGCAAAGTTATATTACAGTAAAGCAATACTTAGGGGTAGCTCAATGAATATGAAATTCTTTATTTTTTATGATTTTTCTCTATTATTGCAGGTAAAGTGAAAAATTAATAGTTATGGCTACTGCAACCAGAAAGACCAATACTTTGTGGCTTACCGAACCTTAAAAAAGACAATCCGTGAAAGTTTCCTTAGTGCTGTAAAAGAAGCTGCAGTATTTTGGGAAAAAGTCCGATTCCCATAAGACATGAACAGGACTGTGTTAAGAAGACAGAACAGCTTCATGAGAAGTGGGTCAAACTGAAAAAAAATTGTAATAGGAAAAGTGCTGTTCAGCAAAGTCATGAGAGTCAGTTTAAAGATGACCTTGATAATTTATTTGACATTGCTCATAAGGATGCCTCACAATGATTACTATTCAAGAAGACAAGGATTTTCTACTTGCACAGAGAGAAAAAGGTTGGTGAGGATGCTTTGGTCAAGTTGACAAAGTTTTGGCTGGAAAGGAATTGAGGATTGACAAACGGAAAAGAAAATTCGAAGAGTTTAAGCAGAAGTGTGAAAACCAACAAAAAGCTTTTGTGGGAAATGTCTTAGATTTCAGCAGTGACAGTGATGATCAAGCTAGTAGTAGTGGAAACAAATACAATGTAGTTCCAAATCAGAATGTCACAATAAGGAAACAGTCCACATCAGAATTACCAACTAAACAAAACTCAGGTGCCTGTCATGGCCAGAGTTCTGAACGAGGGACGTACCTCCGGGCGGTCTCCAAGTATGTGGATGTCCTGCGTAACGCAGGGGTGCCTCTGGCGAGGTCTGCGGACCTGGATGTTACCCAGTGGGTATTTCCAACGCCATGCTCCACATTGGAGGCCGTGTGCAGTCAGCTGGATTGCTGGTTTGCCCCCTCACCCTACATGAGTAGTGGTGAGGTGCTGGATCTTGCCGTCATCGAGCAGACAAGAGGAGTTGGTGCGCCCATACCTCCTGCTGTGCCTGGGAAGTCTCTGGTTTATGAGACAGTGCCCCAGTGTTCTGCACGTCTGGGATTACCGTCCGGTGTGGACGGTAAGGTGGACGGGACGCAGAAGGTCGATGGTGGGAAACCACGGGTTCCCATTCCTGAGCTTCAGAGCCGGGCCTATGACATAGGTTCACCACGGGTGTGGGTGTCGATAGGCGACCGTCTCTTGGAGATGATCGTAGACACCGGGGCCGATGTGTCGGTCCTAAGCATTATGGTGGCACGGGTGATGGAGTTGCCTATAGAGAAACTGGCGGTTCCTTCATTCCTTCTTGGAATGGGTGGGCACTTCATCGAGGTAGTAGGGGTCGCAAACGTGGAATTGACCATCCACAAGAAAACCATCAAGGTGCCTCTCCTTTTAGTGAAAGGAGAGGGCGAAGCGTTGTTGGGTGTTGATCATGCCTCACGCTTCGGCTTGATGGTAGATATCGTGCACAGGAAGGTTTACTTCCGGGAGGATGTCTGGACTGCACATCCAGATGCCCTCCAAACTGCATTCATCGATCGAGCGCTTGGGGAACCTAAGGAGGTGGAAGCAATTTCGCCACCGATACCAGGGGCTTTGCCTCCAGGAGGGCAACTCCCAGTGGTTCCGCCTGCATTCGAGAAGTTTGACGGGTGGGTGAACATTGTTTCACCAGAGCTGCCCGAGACCAGAACCTCTAAAAGGCGCAGAGAAGTTTGTTCTCTGCGACTGAGGGAGAATGTCTCAATCCTCTGTGACGTTGGTAGAGCATGCCGGCCCTGTCCAGCTGCTTCTCGTGGAGCCGCACCGGAAAGCCTTGGGTGGACGTGGTGTGTTGGCAGTGGCAGGTATCGCTGCGGCTAACCGGCTTGGCACGTATGATATCTGGCTTGAGAATGTGGGTAATGCACCTATTGCCCTGGAAACAGGAGAGGGTGTAGCCACGGCTCGAGCTGTGGAGGCTGTCCTTGTGGTAGGGCTGGAAGAGCCATCTAAGTTGAGAGGGGGAGACCCCACTCAGGCGACGGTTCGATAAGGGGAGCCCTCGTCTAAGTTGAGAGGGGTGTCCGGAGACGGATGCCAGGTGCTCAATGTCACGACGGCTCTCACTCTCGAAGAGTGTCTTAAGATTGGACCCAGCCTGAAGCGGCGAGACAGCTTCGGGAGTTCCTGCTGGCACGCCGGGATCATTTCGCGTTCGACTTTACGGAGTTGGGTGAAACCTCTCTGGTCGAACATATGATCAATACCGGTGGGCAACCTCCAGTGCGAGAAGGATTGCGTCGAACCACTCCAGTGGCCAGGGCAGTCGAGAAAGAAGAGGTGGCGAAGATGTTGGATGCAGGGGTTATCCAACCTTCGCGTAGTCCCTACGCGAGCCCTATACTGCTTGTTCGCAAGAAGGATGGTGGCTTCCGTTTTTGTGTGGACTACCGGAAGCTGGTCACTTCGGGATGTTTAAGACCTACCAGAGACTGCGCTCACGCTTCTACTGGATTGGTATGAAGCGGGACACAGCCGAATATGTTAAGTCATGTTTGGTGTGTCAAAGAGCGCGACAGTTCGCTCGAAGTCAGGGATTTCTCCAACCGATTGTGCTGGAGTACCCAGTTGATACCTGGGGAATGGACTTCGTTGGCCGTTTCCTGCCTCCGTGGGTGGAGTCACCTATGTCTTGATCATGGTTGACTATTTCACCCGTTACGGTGTGGCAATGGCGGTACGAAGGGCCTCGCCGCCTGTGTTGTGAAATTCCTGAAGGACGAGATCCTTTCGGTGTATGGTACGCCGAAAGCTCTTGTCTCAGATCGTGGGTCCCAGTTCTCCAGCAAAGTCCTGCTGAAGTTCCGGGAGCGCTATAACATAGCGCATTACTTCACAACGGCGTACCATCCGCAAGGTAATGGGCTTACGGAGCGTACGAACAAGACCGTAATGGAAACCATCAAGCGGTACCTTGATCCCCTCAAGGAACAGCGTGACTGGTGAGACAAATTACGACCCACCGTGTGGGCTTATAACACAGCTGTCCAGGAGAGTACACAGGTCACTCCGTATCAGTTGTTGTTTGGCCGTGAGCCTCGATTGGAGATTGATAACCTCCTTCCGAACGGTCCAGTCCGCGACTTGCCTGACCAGCAAGCCGTGGAAGAGCAGGCTTGTCAACGTTTGACGGCTGCTCAAAGAAGGCAAAAAGAGCGGTACGACGCTGGCCGTGTGGAGCCTCCTCTGTATCAGCCTGGAGATCAGGTGTGGATAAGAGATCAGGCTGGGAAGCTCGGCCAGGCGAAGGAATGGAGCTTGGCTTATAAAGCTGAGAGGGGTACGGTGGTCATGCGGTATTCCGACATGGTCTACGAGATAGAGTTCATAGATGGGTATGGTTGGAAGGTGCGCGACCGGTTTCACATAGATAACCTGAAGCCGTACATACCCACCTGCACCGTGAGGGAGAAAGATGGACTTGGTGTCTCTGACACCTCCTCCGATGCAGGCAGCGATGCCACGGAGGCTTCGGCGAGGAGTAGTGTGCCTCCGGCGCCAAAGTCACCGTCCGTTTTTTCGTAGGAGTCCACCGACTCTGAGGCAGATAACCCCCCTCCTCCTCGGTATCATCTCCGTCCACGGAGACCGAGTGTATTTGAGGTGGGTGGGTTTCAACCTCGAGCAGGAAGTCTCATGGTATGGGGATTCTTTTAGAAATATATCATTGAAAAGCAAATGAATTTCGACAATTTATTTTGTACAGTGGACTAGTTGTCCTTAAAGGTATTTTGCCATCAAAACTTTACTACCATTTTTGTTTGCTTCACACTGCAATCTATATTCTTGCAACAGATGGTGCACCTCTAGAATAGATAAACTTTTCCAGGTGTTTAATTATAGAATTTGTAAAGCAGTCAATTACAATTTATGGAAAAGGTACGTTGGTATACAATATTCACAGTCTGATTCATGTACCAGATGATGTTGCATTTTTAGGTCCTTTGTATTCCTACAGTGCATTTTCATTTGAAAATTATATGAAAAATATCAAAAAAAATGTTGAGAACACATTCTAATCATATTCAACAAGTAGCTAAACGTCTTGGAGAAATTGAAGTTTGCAATGCAAATGCTAGAAAGACAAATCAGGACCAGTTTTAAACAGAAACTATGTATTGCAATTTAAGATGCTTTTTACTGATAAGTATGTTATTGGTGTTGATCAAGCAAATAACTGCTTTATTACAGATTCAAACAAAATTATTTATGTAAAAAATGTAATTCAAACTGAAAAGAGTTTTAAGATTATTTGTTCAAAGTGTAGTTCTGCAAACTTTTATTCTTATCCATCTAATAGCCAGGATTTAGGATTATTACCTGTAACTGATGATAATGCAAATAATCCCACTTAGCTCTATAAAGAGAAAATGTGTTAATTACCACAGAAACTTGGATCTCTAGAAAAATATACTGTTCTGCCATTTGTTTCACACAATTGTTATTATTAACAATTCCAATTTTTGTGTTTATAAAAAGTAAAGCCATTTATTAATATGCTGATTGTTCAAAAAAAATAAATATTCATTATTTTTTGAAATTGATAAAAGAGAATTTTAAGTTAGCAAGTATTTTCCTAAAAATATTTTTAAATGTTTCGTTGGTACACAAGCTGTGGGTTAATTTTGTTTTTCGTTTTTTATATTTTTTTGTATTTCTTGGAAACAGAATTTGTTTTTAGATTTTTGTATGAACCTGTTCCAATAAAGTTGTGCATTTATTTTTTAGGTTTAGATTTAGGAGTATTATTTGTAACTGATGATGATGCAAATAATACACTGTTTGAAATACCACTTAGCTCTAAAAAGAGGAAATGTGTTAGATTACAACAGAAACTCAGATCTCTAGAAAAATATACTGTTCTGTCATTTGTTTCACAACAATGTTATTATTAACAATTCCAATTTTTTAATTTATTAAAAGTGAAGGCATTTATTAATATGCTAATTGTTCAAAAGATTATAAATATTCATTATTTTTTTAAATTGATAAAGGAGAATTTTAAGTTATCACAAGTATTTTCCTAAAAATATTTTTAAATGTTCCGTTGCTACACAAGCTGTGGGTTAATTTTGTTTTCCGTTTTTCATATTTTTTGGAAACATAATTTGTTTTTAGATTTTTGTATGGACCTGTTCCAATAAAGTTGTGCATTTAATTTTGTGCTTTAAATTAATTATATTATGGCTAGTAAGTACAGTCAACAGGGGTAAAAGCTAAGCCTAGTTTCACATGTATGCCAATACATGTATGACAGATACTAAATTTACAAGTACACAAATAGAAGCATTCATATGGCAATATACAAATGCTTATGTTTGTGTACATGTAAATTTAGCATCTATCATACATGCATTGCAATACAGATCATTGTGTGAAACTAGGTTAATGCCAACATTTTGATAATGTTGGGGCCAACAAGTTCTGCCAATGTTGGGGCCAACAAGTTCTGCCAATGTTGGGGCCAACAAGTTCTGCCAATGTTGGGGCCAACAAGTTCTGCCAATGTTGGGGCCAACAATTTCTGCCAACGTTGGGGCCAACAAGTTCTGCCAACATTGGGGCCAACAAGTTCTGCCAATGTTGGGGCCAACAAGTTCTGCCAACATATTCAATTGAACCCACATGTCTTTGTTATGTTTATTTAACCCCATTGGGTAGGAAACTATGGCTGCACCGAAAAGAAGTCGGTTCCCCGTCCGCTGGATGCTTACATAAGGTCTGTTTGTGTGTCCTGTCCCCAGGGGAGGTTTGGACAGTTTAGAATAGTTTAGAGTAGAATAGATAAAACAGGATGTGCGTCATAGGGGAGGTAGAACAGTTTACTCTCCATCATGACACACAAACACACAAATCTCCCCTTTCCGTCCTAGGACAGAAAAAGCAAGACACACAAATGCAATCCAAACAATGGCCACTGGTTTAAAAAGGCAACAAAAGTCCAATTTAATGGAGTTATTTGACTCTAGTAGCAGTTCTGATGTCTCTACTGAAACAAATGAAAGTGAAACAGAAGAATCTGAATTCACAGATGATGAGGAAATGGAGTTAATGCAAAGAATTCAGCTAGTAATTCACAAAACGAGTCGAACTTGTATTCCATTTTATGTTGAATCAGTTACTGTTGCCTATTGTGATCGAGAATTTCTTATGCATTTTCGGATAAATAGGGAATTATGCGACAGTATCACTGCAAAATTTACTGTATCATCACATTATAAACAGCTGAAAAAAGGTAAAATTATATTGTGACTAGGGATGTGCCAAATATTCAGACTGTAGAAGTTAGAGCGCTCGATCACTTATACATAGTGAACGAGAAACACATTCTTCTCAATCACTATACTACGTTACATGTAGAAGTGATCAAACGAACGAATTTGCTATTTGGTACATCACTAAATATCTTAAATTGTAACATTATATCGGTGCATTTTAATGCGAGTACTTTCCTTGTATGTTTAGGCTTTGGTTTTGAACCAGTAACATCCAAAAAACATGTTCTTACTTTTTTGTGGTTTGTGGGGCATCAGACTGCATCATATAGAGATGTTGCAGACAGATTTGACGTAAGTCTTCAGGCTTTATACAGCATCATTACTCGAGTGAGTACTTTCATCAGTGAAATGGCTTCACACGTTATACAATGGCCTAATTCGGAGCAAATCCAGGAAACAAAATCATATTACCGACAGCGGTGTGGCTTTCCAGATGTTATAGGTAATGGCCACGTGTGATAACTAATGTATTCGAACACGTGGGACATGCATGCACAAATATAATCTTGCACTGAGGCATTCCCTAATTTATTTTAGGATGCATTGATGGTTCGCACATACGAATTGATAAACCGGGACGGAATCAAGATTCCTATATAAATAGAAAAGGGGTTCACTCTATTCAACTTCAAGGCATATGTAACCATGATAAGAAATTCATAGATGTGTTCATTGGTTACCCAGGCTCAGTTCATGATGCTAGGGTTTTCAAAATGTCACCTATTTACCCAAGGCTGCGTGAATTATGTTCAGGTATATAAATATTAAAATTGGCAAGTTACACAACATATTAATGCGGTGTTTAATTGACATAACCTTTTAATTAGGTGGTTTTTTGTTAGGGGATAGTGCATATCCACTGATTACAACATGCTTAACCCCATTTCGTGACAATGGTAATCTTAGAGCAGCACAAAGGAAGTATAACAAGGTCCATAGTAGTTGTAGAATTTCAATTGAGCACACGTTTGGGATACTAAAACAACGATTCCGTCAGCTGTACCATTTGAAAATACGCCAGCCACTAAGGATTTTGCATATTATTCGAGCATGTTGTGTTCTACACAACATCAGCAACCTCAATGACCTGGATATTATTTCTGATGATACACATCCTGAACAAAATGAACTTGAGGAAGTGAATGGAGGTGTAGATGTCTGTGAGGAAGAAACACATGATGCAAAAGAATTGCGTGATGAGATTTGCAGATCATTATATTTGACTCATAAACATTAAACATTTTGTATATTTTTTTATGGAAATAAATGAAATATAACATGGACTTGATTACAAAACTTTATTTTGAAATTAGAAAACTTTATTTACAATTTTATTTACAAGAGCTTATTAATTCTTGCAACAACTTCAGTTTCTTTTCAGCTAGTTCATTTTTTATTCTAATTAGCTGCATTTTTTCCTGGTGCCGTTTCCTTCCTGCCTCCAGTCGCTCTTCATGTCTGCGATTTGCAGCCTCCTCTCGTTTTTTTAGTTCAGCTTGGCGTGCATCGTGGCGGTCCAGTGCCTCTTGTCTCATGATGGATAATATGTCACCTGTTCTTTTTCGTTTTGGCTCTTTATTGTCACAAGATGATGGAGTAGTGCATGGAGACTGAGGAGATGATGTACTAGGGGAGGCCAATAAATTGGCTTCATCTACACTTTCATCGAGTATACCTGATGGTGTTTCTGAAATACTGCAAAGAATGTATTAATTTACGGACTAAAATAAAAAAATAATGTTCAAATATTACATTTCCATCCCACTTTGCTCAAGGAGTTCGTTGTGCAAGACTGGCTCCTCCACCACTAAAACAACATGGGGAAATATGTGTGGTTTTTTCACAAATATTTCTGAAAGTTCCCTGTAATCATGCAGAAATTATCTATTTACACATTTGTTTAATAGGTATCATTTATTACTAAATTAGACTAACTTTTCGAAAGGACATGTCTTCCTGCCTCTGCCGGATTTGTTGTTGTTTTCGAGCTTACGCTTGTAAGCTCTTTCCAGGGTCTTCCACTTATTCTCAACCTGAGAAACAGTTACAGCATAGCCTTCCAATGCCATCTTTTCAGCAACTGCAATCCACATTTTTTTTAAAGTGGGAATCTTGCGTGCATCTACAAGTGGCTTCATAGTTTGATATAAACAAATAAGGGACTTTGTTGAGCAGTCCGTCCATGCAGCCTCACAGATGCCATCTTGTGTTTTAGCTATATTTTGTGTGTTTTGATACACTAATTTTACATTTGCAGCTTTGCCATCAATGACAAATAGTCGCTCTTCATCTTGTTCATTGACATCTACTAAATCCTGATGAAGTTCAATGGTATCCTTACCTTCAAAATGAAAACATAGGGGAACAATTGTGCAACAATTTCGTCCTATTGTAGGCTATGGAACATAATTATTGCACAAAAACCAACATCCCGAACTCATTTCTCAACTGATTTCAAAAAGGATTTCAGTAAATTAAATAGGAATCAACCTACTGAGTAGATTGTTGAAATCCGTTTCCAAATCGGTTGAATCATGAATTAACTTCAGTGTGTTTAAAGGTTTTGATCTCGTCCTATGCATTGCTATGTATAGGACGAGATCAAAATTTTTAAATACTCATAATAAATTTATTACTCTACCACTTCAAAACTTGCAAATCTTAGTAATAAATGAAGTATAAACCAAGCCTAAGATGGTTGGTTTTAAGAAATTCAACAGACAAGTCTAATGTTGAATTTTACCTGTATCCCCTCTTCAGATGCAAGTTTTAAATTAATATAATACATACATAACATATGTACATACTTTATGTACATACGTAATATAAAGTTTACAATTTAAATGAATTAATCTTATTATAATTATTTAACTTACCATTGTAAAGAAATTGGTAGTTTTCTCCAACTAAAATTGGCAGTCCACTACTATCTCTCATCAAAATAGCCATGTTTAACACAGCCGCTTCAGTCGCCATTTTTATTTTAAAACTGTCCAAAGAAAACTGTCCAAAACTACACCTCCTCTTCAGCAAGTGTAGATATTTCTACACTAAACAGTCCTCTGATTATTATCAGAAGCCACACAAACACCAAACAGGATGCATAATGAACTCTACCCATGACACACAAACACTGAACTTCTCCCCTTTCTATCCTAGGGGAGAAAAAACAGGACACACAAACAAACCTATAGTGTTTGCAGTGTAAAGACCACTACCAGTAAGGGGCCCTTTCTGAGTTTATTAAAAGATCGTCTGCTAAAGTCGTCTGCTCAAACCTAGCAGACAAGCTCCCTAACAGTGTGACCGGTAATAAAGAGGGGAAAACTTACAGTATATATTTTTTTCAAAACACATTCATTAAAGAGGTTTCATGTTTAGTTTTTCACTTATAGTTCAACATAGTTAACAATACAAATAAGCAAATAAGTAGAAATGTTTCGTTTTTGTTAAATTTATTTTACAATTACTTCTGCACAAAATTAAAGAAAGGAAACTAACCACACCATTCTCTATTACCCTTGCTATTTCAAAGAATTATTATATTTATTGTAAATTGTGTAGATTTATGTGTTTATGTAGTTCTGACGTGTATTTTACTGATTTATGTCAATGGTTACAGGAGGTGAAATACACGAAATCCAAATTAAAATAAATATTTTATTTCTGATCATAGCAATATAAAAGCACAACCACACAATTAATTGATTATTCTTTAATTATGTTTAATTCAAAAAGTGCTCAAAATAATGGGTAATTCAATATTTAAATAAAAGTTTCATCCGCTAAGTAAATTTTATTTTAGTGTCATAGGCTTACATGGAGCAATTTAAATGCTATTTGGTTGTTTTACAAGCTTGCCAGTGCCACACTGTCTTAACATATTTTATTTCTATATTGTTCAATAATATTGTAACTTGTCAATAAAAAAAATTGACCACTAGGACAATTATCAATCACAATGTATTTACCAATTAATAATTAGAAATAAACCCTAATAAGAAATTAGTCATTTTTTTATTTTAAACTTACATGTATGTCTCTCATAGTGTTAGGTGTAGAATGAAAACACTAACACACCTAACATTTTGAATAAAATACAAACAGAAAATACGTATCGATAAAATGAATGCAAGCAATTAAGTTACGAGTTTCATTCATAAATTGAGGGTCCTGTTTTGGATAAAAATAAAAAATAACTTGTAAATGAGAAAGTTTCAAAGGGAAGTAAAATAAACAAATGAAAAAAGTTAATAATAATAATAATAACAATAATAATAATTATTATTATAATAATAATAATAATAATTAAATGATTATTTAATAACTTAGTTATTAATTATTAAATATTACCAATAAATTGAATTAAGTTATGGAAAGGTATAGAAACAAAAGAATAACGTATTTAGAAAATTAATATACAATAAACCAAATTTAACAGAATAACACCAAAAACAGACCAAATTATGTAAATTAAAAAAGGAAGGTCAATAAACTATAATTAATAAAAGATTAAAAATGTGTTTAATATAATTAAACTAAAAAAGGCTTAAAGGAAAATAAAACTTTACAAAACAAAAACCGGATGAAAATGAATAAATAAAAACGATCAAAACACAATAAGTTGAAGACAGGAACTTAACGTTACGATACGATTGGATAACAGGCTTATGGATAGGAAATACACATAGAAACACTAGCTACGCCAAGTTAGCAATAACAGGAAAAGACCAACAAAAACAGAGGTAATAAAATAAGTAGACATCTTTAATTTCGGGGGTAGTAGAATCGGAGAGTGGAAGAATTAGAACGGGCAGGCACAAGTCAAGAATTGGTGACCCTTTGGGTCACTGTGTCCTTTTTATAAGACATCAACTTTGAGAATTTATTCTAAAGCACTGAAACGCCCCATTTATGTTTTAGTCACATTGTCTAGCTCATTGGACACTTATTTGTATGTATGAGCATTGATCTGTTACCTAGTGGCACAAAAATAAATTAAAATTAATTTTCTTCTATAATGGCTGGTTTTAAATGCAAATAATCATTTGGTAGAATGATCGAGACGGCTGCAGAAAAGAGATGTCGACGTCTCTTCATTCGAAAGAAGAGACGCCCAAAAAGGAAAATCAGTGAAAAGAGAGTGAGCACATGGCTGGTAAGGATTTTTTTGTTTTGCAATGAGTTATTTTTTTTGGAGGTTAGCTAAATTCTTATTGTTTTATATATATAAAGAAAGTATGTAGAACATCCTGGTACCATCAGATTTATAATATTTTGCTTCTATTACGAACATTGTGACTCAATGTAACAAAACTTGCATTTTTTAGGTACATCGTTTGGAAGTGGTTCTTTTTTTAAGTCTGTTACACCAGATAGAGGACATCAAAGCATTCGGGTTAGTATAAAAATGTTTAGAAAATCTTGCAAATAGAGAACTTTTAGACATTGATGATGAAGTCGATGATGAAAAAGAAATAGATGATAACGAACAATGGTGAAATTGAAATTGAAGAGAATTGTGACCATGAACCAGACCCAGAATTTGGCGGCGAATCACGATCTGATGATGATAATGTGATTCAACAGAAAGAAATTTTGCTGGCCAGCAAACCATTAAATCTTTTATGGAAAAAAATGAATTTCCCTCCAATTGATGTTACACATGCAATGTTCATAACAAATGTGAAGATGACGTCAAATCACCGTTTGAGTATTTCAAAGAGTACTTTGATGACAACTTCTTTGAAAACGCTGCTGAAAAAACGAATATGTACTCCATCCAAAATACTGGTCATACAGTTGCAACCAATGCTTCAGAAATGAAATTCTTTTTTGCAATACACATTCTTATGGGGACATTAGGATTTCCTCGAATTCGTCAATATTGGAACAACTTCAGTAGATTACCAACTATTGCCGACAACATGACTTTCAATAGATTCTTCAAACTGCGTTCAAACCTTCATTTGGTTAACAACCTTGAAAATAATGACATCAAAGACCGAATGTGGAAGGTCTGCCCAGTTATGACAGCTTTTCATAACAAAATCAAACCTCTTCCAATGGAAGAAAAGTTGTCAATCGACGAACAAATGATTCCATTTAAGGGTAAGCCGAGTATAAAACAATACATTCGTGGCAAGCCTAACCCCTGGGGTATCAGCATTTCTATGTTATGTGGATAGTCAGGTATTGTGTATAACTTTCTTGAATATCAAGGAAAAACATTTTATCGAGGAAGATCTTCAGAAAGCATATGGTCTGTCACGAGCTGTTGTCCTTACACTTGCAACTTACCCTAACAACTTTTTCACTTCCATTTCTTTGTTTCAACAGCTTCTTCTTCAAGGTATATTTTCTGCAGGAACCATTCGAAAAAAAATCGTATTGGAAAATGCCCTCTAACATTTGAAAAGCTAATGAAAAAGAAAGGTCGTGGTACGAGTGAGGAGTTGCTTGCAGCAAAAGGAACTATTGTTATATTGTCATGGATAGACAACAACTCAGTTTTACTTGCCTCTAATTACATTGGTCTTGGGAAAAAAGATGAAGTTTCTCACTGGGGGAAAAAAAACAAGAAGTATCTGGAAGTAAAGCATCCTGAAATTATTCAACATTATAATGCTTCTATGGGTGGCACTGATAAAATGAATTTTTTGTTGTCCTTGTATAGCACTTTCATAAGAGGAAGAAAGTGGCCTCTTGAGTCATTTTTCATTTTATTGATATGGCAATATGCAACTCATATCTTGAGTACAAAGCTAATTGTGCGAAGGAAAAAATCAGATCCAAAAATGTAATGCAACTGATGGAATTCCATATGAATGTTGCAAATTGTCTCATTTACATCAACCAAACTACATCAAGAAAAAAGAGAAGTTATTGGTTTTCAATCATCATCTTAGGATCACTTACACAACGTAAGTGATCCTAAGATTTGTGTACAACAAACAAAGAAACATTGTGAAAATCGATCAGTGAATGACATTCGGTTTGATAACATGAGACACTTTCCAAATTTCATTCCAAAATCGATGCGATGTAAACTCGAAGGCTGCAAATATAAAACACAGATTCAGTGTGAAAAGTGTAAAGTTTCTCTTTGTTTTGTGCGAGAAAGAAATGGTTTTTCAAATTTTCATAAAAAGTAATGTCAATAATAGTGACTGAAAGGGTTAAGGTAATGAACTAGAAGTGAAATAGAGTGAAAAGAAGTGGAATAGTGAAAAGAAGTGGAGTAGTGAAAAGAAATCGAATAGTGAAAAGAAGGAGTAGTGAAAAGAAATCGAATAGTGAAAAGAAGGAGTAGTGAAAAGAAGTGAAATAGTGAAAAGAAGTTAAATAATGAAAGTAAGAAGTGAAATAAGAGTGATATTAAAAAAAAAGTTTGACTGCTTATTTTTTTTACTAAGTGGAATTGTGAATTTCGGACAACTTTAGACCTTTGGATTTATTGATGGAACATGTGGAAATTTACAAAAATACAAGGAAACTCTGAAATAAAAAGAACAACTATCAGGTAGGAACAAAGTTCTGCATTGTAATTGGCCAAAAAGGGTGGAACCAGGAACCTAATAATTAAAAAAGGTAAATGGAACTTGTACAGAAGTAGTTAGATGAACTTTGAAATATTAAAATAGCCAAGGGTTTTTGGTATATGACAGGCAGGAGTGGAGCAAGGAGAAACCAAGGGGAGGCGAAATTCACAATTTATTCTCCTGTATATCAGAAATTGCATTGAAATGTATTGAAGTTGTATTATTATTACTTATCATATATATGCTAAGTGTAGAGCCTATTCAATGCTATAATCATAAATTGATTTTCTATGAAGTAAATAACCAATATACAACAAAGCCACGATATGTTCATACACAACCGCATAACTGTACATGTAAACTCAAAAAATCAAAAAAAGTAAAATAAACTTTTACTATAACTATGAAAAAGGTTTATATTAATTAAAAATATGACTCATTCAAAAAGGTGAATAGGGTGGTATTTCTGACATCACACCAACAAATCAGATGTTGATACTATCCCAGGGTTGTGGTAGCCTATCGGCACAAAACATCTTCATCATATAACGAAGTAGGATACAACAATAGTTTTAGGGTGTTAGATTGTGTTATTGTAAAAAAAAAGCAGTGATGTTGTATCCAAAGTTACCTATTTTTCATCATTTAAATACAGATTATTATTAAAAATATGTTTCATTTTATACACATCTGGCTTCCATAAACGAAGTTCGAAGTATTGAAGTCAAATATAACTACAGTATTATTTATTGAATGCTCAGTTTTTCTTGACTTTGGCATCATTTATGTGTTTTCTTCTTACTTTTAATCATACATCACATTCCAATTTGTACGACATGTATAGTTTGGAAACAAATTCACAGCCAACTTCTATGCTGTGTTGAAGTCCCAAAAACATTTAAAAAAATCAGATCTTTTGGAAAAGCTGTTGGAATATTTGTAAGAGATGAATGATCTCACAACTGACTTGGACATAGATGAAATAAGAGTTATAAGACTGTCAACAAAAATTATTTCCTGATGACAAAACAGTATCTGAGAAGACTGAGATGTTCAGCTTTCAAAGCTGAGATGAAGCCATAGTGAATTTTCACTGTAATGCCCATGGTGTGCCCTTTCGTGTTCATGAATCTAACTACATCAAACACTTATGATTCAGGTTTAACTGAAAAACCATTTCCTTCGCCACAGCCTCCACATGATTATGTTGATTTTGGTGATGAAGTTGAAAGTCATACGCCCTGATTTTTGTAGTTGAAAATAAAATGTATAGCTCCAGTAGAAATAGAATCAGCTTTCTCATAGTTGATAATATTTTACATAACTAGGAACAGTAAGAAAGCTGATTCCACATCACAAATATAGAAACTCTTCAATTTTTGATCCCACTATTATGGGTTTTAAGGTGTACATCCAGTGTACCTTATCAAATGGTGAGATTGAAAAAGAAGCTGATGGTGGAGGAATTTCTAAAGACACCTGAAGTGCATTCTGGAGCAAATTCGTGAATAATGGTACCTTAGGACATAATCAGAAAGTGTCCATTTTACATCGTGATTTTTGCTGCACACAGTGGGCAGCTGTAGCTCGAATCATAGTTTTAGGCTACATAGAGTATGGGTACTGGCCAATCATGATATTTGCTATCATATTTCACAATGTTTTTTTATTCCTGTTGAAGACGGTTTTTTTCTTTGAGTGAAGCATTATTATATAGTCTGAAGAGTGTAGTGTAGAGTCGGAAAAGTGTAGACGTGTGGTTATAAACTTATAAAGTGCGGTTGTAAAGTTATAAAGTGATGAAGTTTAGTATGAATTTGAATTTTTTCATGTGGACTTGATTGACTTTATATTTAAGCAAATTGCATAAACAAGGGACTAACTTAAATGTGTGAGGAGTGAGGGAACTGGTGGTGGTGATAGTAAGAGTTATGCCCACCCAGAAATACAGGTTAGACACCTCCCTTTCTTATAATCTGTAACCTTAATCTTGCCTGGTACTCTAGGTACTCTTCCTCTTTATGAAATTCTTTTAATATTTCTTCTTTTCTTTATCCTACTTAACTTTCTTCATTTTTTGTCAAAATTACATCACAAATAAACCACACGCCAACTAGCCAACACCCTATTTCGCCTACACTAACGGTCGCATTCTAACATTAAATTCACATACAAACCCACACATTCATTAGGTTGCATTCCCACACTGGGTGCATCCTAACACAAGTGCTCTTTCCCATTTTCCTCACAATATCTATCCAACTTTAAACCCACCTCTTCATACACCCTCACCCCTGCTAAGTTGCATTCCCATACTGGGTGCATCCAAACACACTGCTTATTGGGTGCATTCCCACACTTGATGTACACTTTTCTTCACTATATCTACCTAACTCTAAAACCACCTCTTCGCACATCCTAACCCAACCCTTTGGGTGCATTCTCACACTAGGTGCATTCTAACACTCTTCACGACAATATCTTATCTTTTTTCACCTTTCACAAACCTCACCCCATTTAGGATACATTCCTACTCAGGGTGTTTCCTAACACATCTCCCCTACACACTCCACAACCCTCTTAGGTTGCATTCCTATTCAGGGCACATCCCAACACATCTCTCCTACATGCACTACAACCCTCTTTAAAAACTTGGGGTACACTCATACACTGGGTACATCTTAAACAATTAACCAACCCCAGTACAAAATATACACCATGCACTACCCTTCACTGTTTGGGAGCATGGCAGCCAGGGGATTAGACCCTGACCTCACCGGGATCCCCAAATCTCTGTGGGTGGAGTTCTCTAAGCAGTGGACTCTACAGCATGACGGAGTGGTGGCGGAGACAAAGTGGCTAATGAAAAAGGCTGGAGTAGAGGCCTCCGAGAGAAGACACCTGCGGGAGGAGACCCTACAAGAGCTGCAAGCTGACCTCCGTTCTTTATTACTGGATCTACAAGGAGGAGCGAAAGATGACTTGGAGGATACAGACAAGGATATCGAACATAGCACAACTATGCAACAGACTCGAGCTGCGTCGAAGCGAACAGGAGGCCCAACATTTACAGGTACAAAGGGGGAATTGACCATAGATGGAGAGGCCACTGAAATAGTTGACATTGTGGAAGCACTGAAGGCACCTGACTACTTCACCCTGCCAGCTAGCAACATTCTGCAGCGGGTGTTCCAACATATAGATGCTATATGAAGAGCGACTTCGGTCAAAACGCACCAAGCTCACCTTCCATCGAGAACACCAGAAAACTATCAACAAACACTTTGAAAAACTTCTCAAGGCATGTGTTGTTCTCAATGACAGCAACCAAAAGCTGTCCCTAGAGCTTGCCCATGCACAAAGCAACACACATACTTATCAGCCACCCAAGAGGACCTGGCGGGAAGAGGAGGCCGACACCAACCCAACAAAACGACCACAAGTACCCCACCACCACATACCCCAGATGGAACTGGACACGAAAGGCGAACAGCAGCAAACAAGTCCAAAAACATATGCATCTGTGGTATGCAGCAATCAAGACGAGGATTGGACAACGGCGACAAGGCAACTCCACAAACCTCAACCTCAACAACAACCTGATGAGGTTACCTACAGTGTACTAAACAAACCAAAGACGGCCCAGGAGCATCCTATGCTATCATTGTGAATGCACCTGAGTCAGGCGCCACCTCACGAGCAATCGGGCTCAGCTTCAAAAGAAGATTTCTCTGAAAGACATCGGCGGCAGTTTCAAGTCGATTCATGAGGGCAGGAACGGAGAGCTCATCATTGAGTCATATTAACTGTCAATGTAATAAGCTGCTTGGATTACTAGACGGGGACCCGGAGTTCACCACCAGATCACTGGCCATGAAACACCCCAAGCTGGTGGTTATTGGCATCAATGCACAATTACAACACAAGGAGATCCTGTTCCTAATTGCTAATAATAACGATGACGTGGCGACAACAGTCAGTGGAACAAAGAAGCTAGAAACATCTCTCCTGGCTCGCAGGCCATGGAGAGACCAACACAAAATGAGTGTCATCCTTGTGATGCCCCTGGACTCTACAGCTGGGTTCATTAACATAGGCTGGACAACTCACAGAGCTGAAGAATTTGCGGATGCCACCTGGTGTTACCAGTGTAGTGGTTACAGCACGCAAAGGAAAGTTTGACATCCTGTGCTGACAGGAGCCAGGATGGAACCTGGCAGGCATCCTCACAGACCGGCTAGTGGTCACTGGTGAGCAACCATGGAAGGTCTTAACTGCGATAAGCCCAGCTTTAAATGGCAGTACGTTCCACACAGGACTGTTCAGACACTTTGGACTGTGTTTTGATAGGGACTGGAAGGATGTGGTGGACATTGGTTAATGTGTACTGTGCACCACAGGTGAACCTCGAAGCCACCCTTTCAGCTCTAGAAACCATCCATCAAAAGTACCCGGGGCCAAATGTAATAATGGGCGACTTCAATGCCAAATACCATCTCTGGGGCTAGTGTGGACTTCATCCTACGGCATGGCTACGAAGTAGCCAATGATGGAACCTGGGGCCAACGTTCTCCTCAACCAAAGGTACTAGTTACATCGACCTAACCTTACTCTTAGGAGTGGCAGACTTCACCTGAAGCATCTTCGACAACGAGAACCTGAGCGACCACCGAAGTATCCATTGTGATGTCATGCTCACTGCCGGGATGGAAGAACCGCAACACCGCTTTAACTGGTGGAAGGCTGATTGGCCCTCAGTCCAAAAAGTGCTCACAACAGGGCTACAGGACTTTGAGCAGTGGCCCCACAATGCAGAGTAGGTGGCAGTCTGACTGCGAGATTTATGCATAATGGCCTGCCAACAAGCGATGCCACCAACCAGGTCAAGAACAATCCGGAAGTGCCACTGGTGGGATGACAAACTCTGCCATGAGAGAGCAAACCTCAGACAAGCTTGCAAAAAATACCAACGTGAGCAAGCTCAGGAATACCGAGAGGTCCTACGAGATGAATATAGGTGAGAGGAAAGACTTCAAAAATAGGGTCCTCAATAAGAAGCAAGAAAGTTGGCGCAACGTCTGCGAGCAACACCCCAAGGCAGATCTGTTTGGCATCCCCTACCGGGTGCTAACATGCCGAGAGTCGATGCAACAAGGTCGGAAAGTCCGTGCAGTGGCCAGATGGAACATGGACAGCAGAGTCAACAAACCACTGAGGCACTATTCGACAAATACTTTCCATCCGACGACCAGACGATAAACACAGCCTTACAATGCACCCAGCATATCGAAGCAAACCAAACTGGGGACAGCCAGATGACCCAAGTTTTGGGATATCCAAGGCCCCAGGAGATGATGGCTTTCCAGTCATGGGCCTGCATCACCTACTCGATGAGCAGGGAACGAATTGGCTCTGGATCCTCAATGCCTCAGATGCTCAGATTGTAAAATACTTACCTCAACTTCTGGATATTATAAAATCGAGTAATGGTGTTTTGGGTTGGAATTCTAACTGTGAGCTTATGGTGAATGGTCAAGTTAATGAGGGAACAAATATTGCTGATCTTACTAGAGATCTTATTGACAAAAAGTATCAATATACACCGCATGGATGGAAAACATTTGTTACACAGCTAAAAACATTAAATACACCACGGACACTTATTGTAAATGATAAGAGGTGGGGTTCTGATGTTACATTAGATGACATCAAACCTAGTGTTGATTCAGTCGTATGGGAAGAAAATTAAAACTATGAATAAGCTTAAAAGTATATATTATAATCCGAAATCAGAAGGATCTTTTGGTGGAGTATATCGACTTTGTTTGGCATCAAAAACAATTTACAAGAAATGGAATTGAATCCTGGTTAAGGACACAAGATGTCTATACTCTTCATAAATCAGCGAAAAGAAAAATTAGAAGAAAAAAAAATTTAGTAAGTGAAATAGATGATGTATGGCAGCTGGATCTTGTGGATATGCAAGCATATGGCAAAGGCAATAATGGTTACAACTACCTTTTAACATGTATAGATATTTTTTCTAAATATGCATGGTCTCGTCCATTATTGAAGAAATGATCAGAAGATGTTGTTCATGCTTTTCAATCCATTTTGACTGAGGGAAGACAACCTAAAAAAGTACAAACAGACCAAGGGAAGAGTTTCTCAACAACAAATTTCAAATATTTCTTAAAAGAAACTCCATAGGTTTATACAACATTCAATGAAAAAAAGCTGCAGTTGTTGAACATAGAGGATTTTAAAGACAATTGTTTCACAATTTTCCTGCCTAGATGGCGTTGTAGTAAATTACAAAAATATGGAATTTACTATGTACATTCTCTTACAATATTCTATTATGGAAACTGTGTGTATTTTTACCTGCAAAATGTTGAGCCGCCATATTTGTTTTTGCTGGGTGTAAGTGTTGACAAAAACTTAATTTTCTCTACTTCCATGCATGCTAGAAAAAATCTGATGAATCCCACTAAAAGATCTGGTGGAGTTTTATAAATATGTAAAATTTCATGCTTATATATTGATTTATAACTTTAGAAACTTACCTTGAAGTTCATGAAAAAACCGTTGGCATCAAATTTCAAGTTGTAGACACTTGCCATAGAGTTACTATAGAGTATAGTAACTGTCAAATTTAAAATGGGTGCCATTTTTTTGCTAAAAGGTGGGATGGGTAAATTTTAAAATGAGAAAATAAGAGCAAGAAGGAAAATAAGAGACAGCTTAACATTTAGATTGTATTCCTCTCAACTATAGCCTAACATAACTCCTGATAGGAGGCTAGGTCTCAACATAGTTGGTAGGTTGCCATGGAAACAGACCTACATTTTATAAACAAAAAAATAATAATGTAAATTCTATATAGAGGAACAGCATGCCATCTGATCTATCCAAGGATGTATGTAGTGTCACATTCAAATGCAATTTTGAACATGACGTGATATATGTATATGTATGTGTGTGTATATATGTGAATAAATATGTATGTTACGGCCAATGTATAAAATGCCTAGGCAATCTGCAAAATCACACTTTAGCTAGTAAATATTCAAAATTCAGCAATTTAGGCCATGTGCATACTAATAATCAGGCAATGTGTTAAATCCGAAATTTCCCAGGCAATAGTCAAAATTTAGGATGTTTTAGACATTGTGTAAAATTCATAACTTCAGGCAATGTGCAAAATTTTCAACTTTTCAGAAAATGTTTAAAATCACAAACTTTCCAGGCAATCTTCAAAATGACTAACTTTTCAGGCAATTTGCAAAATCACTAACTTTTCAGGCAATGTGCAAAATAACTAATTTCCTAGGCAGTGTGCTAATTTTTTAACTTTTCAGGCAATGTGTTAAATCCAGAATTTCCCAGGCAATAGACAAAATTCAGTGTTTTAGGCAATGTGCAAAATTCATACTTCAGGCAATGTGCAAAATTGTTAACTTTTCAGGGAATGTGTAAAATCACAAACTTCTAGGCAATCTTCAAAATATCTAACTTTTGAGGCAATATGCAAAATCACTAACTTTTCAGGCAATGTGTTAAATACAGAATTTCCTAAATGGACAGGGCTAACAATTTTTTGGCTGCCTGCAACTGCATGTTATGTAGACTGTCTAGATAATGGCTGGCCTAGCCATTAAATACACCTGGTGACCTAATGGGGTTAGACAGTTACTTCACTTACCTCTCACCCATAAAAATCTCAACAGCCAGCTAGATTGAAAATGGAGTCCACCTGGCTGCCTACTACAAGCAGCCTAGTAGACCACCATCAGTAAATTTGTTCCCCCAAATGAATTGGAGAGCCAAATCATGCCATGGCAATTGAATTGTTTACAATAAAATGTACACTTATACAAAATAAAATGCAAATAAAGATTTATCTTTCTCTCATTTTGTGTGGCCCTTAAAAGGGCCATTGTTTTGGGTGGCCCTTAAAAGAGCCCTTGTTTTGAGTGGCCCTTAAAAAGGCCATTGTTTTGGGTGGCCCTTAAAAGGGCCATTGTTTTGGGTGGTCCTTAAAAGGGCCACTGTTTTGGGTGGCTCTTAAAAGAGCCATTGTTTTGTGTGGCCTTTAAGAGCATCATTTAAGTTGTAATTCTGATGAAAGTTGACTCCTTCTACTTGGGAGTTGCCTTTTTCTCAGGAGTCATTCATGATAGATCACACTAGACAAATATAAAATTATAGTTATTAATAAACTAACAGGTTTGTAAGTTTTGATACTTACAGATGGCAAAGAAGCATAGAACTTTACGAACAGTGGAGACATTTATGAAATTTTTAAGACAACACTAGACCAAATTAAAATTATAATTTTCAATATACATATGCTTGTACATAAGGGTTCGTAAGTATTTTTACTTACAGATAGCAGAGGAGCTTGGAGCCTTATGAATGTGGGAGACGTTTACAAAACTTTTTTGACAACCCTGGACAAATTTAAAATTATTTAACAATCATTATACATACATAAAAGCTTGTAAGTGTTTACTTACAGATGGCAAAGCAGCACGAACTTTATGAATGCACGACACATTTACGAAACCTTTAAGACAACAATGGACCAAATTAAAATTATAATTTTCAATATGCATATGCTTGTACATAAGGGCTTGTAAGTATTTTTTACTTACATATGGCAGAAGAGCTTGGAACCTTATGAATGTGGGAAACATTTACAAAACTTTAGACAACCCTGGACAAATTTAAATTATACACAATCATTATTGCATACATATGTATGTGTTGCTTGTGTTTACTTACAGATGACAGGGAGCTTGGAACCTTATGAATGCGGAAGATATTTCCGAAAGTTTTAGACAACCCTGGACAAATTTAAATTATACACAATCATTATGCATACATAAAGGCTTGTAAGTGTTTACTTACAGATGGCTGAGGAGCTTGGAACCTTATGAATGCAGGATACATTTACGAAACTTTTAGACAACCCTGGAGCAATTTAAAATTATAAGAATATATATACATATATACATATATACATATATACATATATATATATATACATATATATATATATATATATATATATATATATACATATATATATATATATATATATATATATATATATATATACATATATATATACATATATATATATACATATATATATACATATATATATACATATATATATACATATATATATACATATATATATACATATATACATATATATATATATACATATATATATATACATATATATATACATATATATATTGAAACGATACGTCCAGGAGCGATCCTGGCTCGTTTAGTTATTTTTGGATCGTTTGTTTATTTTTAGAGTGGCCTGGAACTTTGTCAACCCTCTGTACTCACGTACAGAGGATTGACCCAGTTCCATCAGCTGATGACGATGCCAATATCCTGTCTTGGGTCTTGGGTCCCTTTTTCCTCCCAGTCCCACCCCTTAATACAAAGAGATCGACTTGATAAGCCTCAGCATTGGGTCTATGGGGTGAAAACTTTCTTTTGTAATTTAGTTTTGATTACGATGAATCACTTTTCTATATTTTAGTGACCACTGGTCAATCATGTTGATTGGCCAGTTTGGTTTTTAAGTTTGATTTTGCCCAATCAGAGAATACTGAGAAAGTGTTCTCAGTATCCTCTTTTTGGGTATAAATAACCATGTATTTTTGTGTAAAGCAGTTTTTAGAAAGCAGTCTTGAAAGCATTCTTTGGACACAGACATTATGCCCAAATTTGCCTAGAGATGATGAGATGTAAATAAACTGGAAATTATAGTTAAAAAGTTGTTGAAGTTATTTTTATCTTTTAAAAACAAAACGAAGGACTTCAACATTTTGTCATCTAGCACTGTCAACCCAGGTGTAAACCTGGCTCTCCAGTACTAGATGAGACTTCTGAAGACAGCACGATCAACCAGCTTTTTACGGGCGAAAGCCCGGGGAGTAGCAGACAACAAAAGATCCTTAAAACTGTAAAGGTTCTTGAAAGAGGAACTTGTGAGGAAACGTATGGGACTAATTTGTTCCCTTCCTCCCGAACCATAATAGAATTAGTGGCCTAGCCAACCACTTTCCGATCGCCCGAAAGAGCGCTACAATACTTTTTGATAATTCTATTAGACCCCTGAATGTGGTTCGTTACAAATTTGGTGGAGGTGCGGGGTAGTTGAATACCTTGTTACTCCATAAGCTACAAAGATCGTGTTGAAAAGCACGCGGCATAGAGAAAACATCGACGTCAGAAATGACCAGTCTACAGAAACTACTCAAGGACTTGAGGGATCTCGAGAGACTGAGGGAAGAAAGACGTCGAAAGAAGAAGACTGCCGCGTTGAAGAAGATCGTAAAGAGGCAACGTACTCAACTGGAGGAGGCCAAGGACGAAACTAATATACTTCCACCGACTCCTGTTGCTGTCAAGCCTGAGGTACAGTCCAACGATGGAAGCAAGACGCCAGAACACGCCGCCATTGCCGACATCATTGGGAAACTGTCTAAAGAGAAACAAGATGAGTTGGTTCGTCAGATTATGGGCGACGAACGGAGCAGAGCGGGCTCAATCAACACTGAATTGGAATCGATTGAACCCGGGCAAAAGCCCGGTCCGGATGAAACTACCAAATGGACACCGGACCTGGGACCTACGCCATACTCTGAGAGAAATTCGTTACATCCTCTGCAGGGATTCTCGAAGTACGACGGTGATGACAACATCCTCCTCTACATAGAAGAATTTGAAGACATCGCTACGGCGCACGACTGGAACTCCCTGCAGAGATGCAGGCACTTCGCAGGGCTCTTGAGGAAGCGTGCAATCAAATGGCTCGCACACTTCCGCTCTGCTTATGAGGGAAAAGAGATTACGTGGACGGCCATGAAGGAGGGAATCATTGCTGAATTCCTCCTGCCTGACCAGAAGGTCCGCATGAGTCGAGAATTGGTGGAAAGGCGTCAGCAAGACCATGAAACTTTCAGAGTCTATGCTGAAAAATACGCCGAGATGTATCGAAGAATTCATCCACATGACGATGAATCGTTGCTGATAGCTACGCTCCGAAAGAGTCTGCTACCAGCACTAAGAAAACATTTGTATGGAGCACCAAAAGATCATTACCATGAGTTTGTGCGCTTCAGTACTCAAACTGAAGGGGAACTGGTGGATGAGAGAGAGTTGGTTTACAAAACATCGGCTGGGACTACAACCAAAGCGGGCGTAAGCCAGCCGAATCAAGGAAGTCAACCAAAACAGCAGAGTCAACCTAGAACTTCAAGCGGACAAGACAAGATGTCGAACCCGCCTGAAAAGGCTTACCAGGAATCGAAACAGACAAATGAGCATCAAAACAAGCAGAGGGCTCCTTGGCGAAATCAATACCAAGGGCCGCTCACCTGTTACCGATGTGGGGAGGCGGGCCACATTGCACGTGCTTGCCCAAACCCCGGAAAACCAAGGACTGAACAAAGGAACGTTCCAACGGTAACATCGACCACTGTAAGCAGGATCGACGAACCATTGGCAACGACGGCAACGAAGTTTTCAAATACTGTTGAGGTTTATGAAACTCACGTCCTGCCGAATGGTATGAGAATGGTGCCGGTCGATATCAATGGAGTGACACACTATTTTCATGAGGAAAATCTAACAGAAGAGGCTTTAAACTGCTAAGGGCGCCACTCAGCCCCAAAGTAGTGACGCCCGAAGTAGTTGTGAATAAGGAAGAAGAAAACGATGTCATTTTGGAGAGACTTCAAGAGGTTCAGGCTGCTGATCAACAAGAGGAAATTTCTGAGCAACCAAGGGTTATGTGCATCAAGGTCCGACAGGGAGGAAACAAGGCGGAGTCCAAAGGTCTGTGTCAATGGAAACGACAGCTAGAGACGTCCGAAAAATCCACAGCCCTGTGCCAAGATGATCGACATACGGCGGAAGCAACGATACAAAGGAGTTGGGGCACAGCAGAACAAGAAGAATCAACAAGGCTGACATCTGGGAGAGTTGCAGTTGGAATCCGAAGTCAAACCATCCAAGGGGAAGGTCAACTAAAGAAACCACTGCAAAGTGGGAAAGCCAAGATGGATTTCGAGGTTAAACCCATGGTGAAGAAAATGCAGGTTGAAGCGAAATTTGGAGTAACTTCACCTGAAAAGGGTAACTTTGTGAGTGAAGGGTTTCAGACTATTTCTGGGAAAGGTCAGCAAACAGTGCCACTGCAAAGTGAGTTTACTATGACATCCAAAACGGATATCGTACCAAAACTCGGTGATGATCAGGTGATGGCGAAATTTGGAGTACCCATCCCTGTGGAAAATGATCAGGTGATGGCGAAATTTGGAGTACCCATCCCTGTGGAAAAAGATCAGGTGATGGCGAAATTTGGAGTACCCATCCCTGTGGAAAAAGATCAGGTGATGGCGAAATTTGGAGTACCCATCCCTGTGGAAAATGATCAGGTGATGGCGAAATTTGGAGTACCCATCCCTGTGGAACATGATCAGGTGATGGCGAAATTTGGAGTACCCATCCCTGTGGAGCAGGTGGCGGTGAAATCTGGAGTAACCACCCCTGTGAAAATTGGAAATGAGGTGACGGTGAAATTTGGAGTAACCGCCATTGAGAAAAAAGAGTTTCAAGAAGAAACTGTGGATCTTCGAAGGAGAGGACTAATCTCAGTCAGGATTGACCGAAATAATCCTCATGAAGATAAGAGTAAAGAAGGCCTAGCTGAAATCACTGTCGACAACCAATCCAGTGAAATTTCAGAAGAAACTTCAGTGAAAAAGGAAAGAGAGAAAACACATGGGATGGCCAAAAATGTCTCTAAGAAAGAGACATCTACAGCTTCCCGTGTGCAAACACGTGTAGGACCTGCAATAGATGATAGAAAGCATCATTCAGGAGTGGGGAAAAAGAAATCCAGCGCTAAAACCATCTTAAAAGATGAATTAACGTCTGAATTGGATGTAGAAACGGCAAAAATTCAAATTTGCCGCTATACGGAGCGCCGCCTAGTGAGAGAAAAAGAGGAGAGAGAATTTTCTAAGGAGAAAAGCTCCTCCCACTTCCGGCCGGAAATTGAAAGTGAGAGCCCCACAGGCTCACGTGAGAAGACGACCGCCATTTTTGATGCCACTTCGAATCTTCATTCTGCGAAGAATAGACGCGATCGTCAATTCTTTAAGAAAAAGAAAGTGACAACTTCTAAATTGGATAAATTCGAAAAGAGGATGGCCGAGTCTGCCGATAAAGGAGTATCTGGAACTGAGGAGGCAGCAGAATTGGAGCTGTATATGGATACCGGCGAAATGACGCCGGAGTGGTTGAAACTTCTGTTTGGAGAAGAGGACGACGACGCCAATGCTGCAGGGACCCCTCCCGGCAGCAATGCCGTGCCTTCGTCTCCTGTGAAGAAACAAGCAGTGAAGTCTTCGAAAACGAAGAAACGGAAAACGCCAGAGGGTGAGCAAGCTAACTTTGTACCGCTAATCCACTCTCCTCCGGGACATCGTAGGGACATCAATCCCGAGCCGGAGATTATTTACGAAGGGCCAGCAAGAGATTCAAAATTGCAGTTCCCGAGACCCCCTGAGGAGATGGATACTCCTCCAGGTAGTCTCTTGGATGGATGTTTGCCTGCAGAAATGGGAGGATCCAGAAGAAGCGGCCGAACGAAAGGAGAAAAAAATACAGACAAACTGGCCATGAAAGAATGGATCGACGGCCAGAATCGGGAATTGGCAGCTCGAGGGCGATCTCCGATAAGAGTTCCGGAGGTAGGAGAGACGTTAACGAAAAGGAAATCGTCAAGGGAGGTCTCTCCGTCCAACAGCTGGGTCACCGTGGACCAGCCAATCGTCCGTGGGTATGTTCACCGGCCTAATAAACCTCTTAACTTACCCACAGCAATGGAGAAGGTCTCCATTTCATCAAAAGTCGTGGTGCCTACGAGAGACACTCGCCCGCCTGCGGCGAGCAATCCCGCTAGGGCCCAGAGAGATAAATTCATCAGTGAGAGGCCTACGGATCCCAGACGCCAGCCAGATGTCGTCAGGAGCCGAC